>JAFIRS010000303.1:600000-847500 GCA_018342105.1 Gonioctena quinquepunctata
AATATTGTGAAAAATTGAATTCCCTACAACTTTTGTTTCAAAAAATTTTTCATACATTGAATTGTTTTCGAGACAACCGGTATAGCCAAGGTCAAAACACAATATATAAAGTTTATTAATAATTGATAAATGAATAATTTATAATAATTTTCATTTGTTATCGAATATAACATTATATTTAATCATTTCTTTACTTTCGTATCTATTTTTAATTGAGTATTAATTTATTCAATAACGCTTACCTGCCCGTGTAGTTATAGATTTGTTAAGGAAAATTCTTAAATTATATTTCAATTCTAATGTAATTTATATTAATAACTCCTTAAATAATTGAAAAAAAAAGAAAGAAAGAAATTCTTAATTTATGATTTTATTAAAAATACCAATCTATTCTGAATAGAATAAAAATTACATGAACTGCAACTTATTATAATTTTAATTATCTTCTTCTTCTCCATCGTCGTCTCCCAACCGCTGTGGTGTTTTGAAGTCTTCTTATATATTTACGTCAATATTGTCTCTTGTTACTCTTGAATCTCTGGAATCTACATGTTGCTC
The DNA here is from genome assembly GCA_018342105.1 of Gonioctena quinquepunctata. Taxonomy (NCBI): domain Eukaryota; kingdom Metazoa; phylum Arthropoda; class Insecta; order Coleoptera; family Chrysomelidae; genus Gonioctena; species Gonioctena quinquepunctata. Next base: position 600,559 of record JAFIRS010000303.1, read on the forward strand.
TGTCGAGTCCAAGGAAATATTACAAAACATCTCCATTTCTTCACAAACAGTGTTTGTGACGTACATATCATATACCCATTTACACAAAACACTTTCTTGCGTACTTCGACCACGAGATACTCCTCCTTCTGTTTTCATAGATTTCATGAGACTTTGTTCAATCACCATATCTGTCCATGTACCTGAATTGAATTTTTCTGTTCGTTTCACAGTGAAGAATCCATTTTTCAACGTCATGAAAGAATTCAAGAGTTTACGGAGTTTGGAGAATATGTACTCCATTATTGTCTACTTGAATTATAATTAGCGGAAATGAGAATATTATTAAAATATAATTAAAGTTTGTCCCTTAATTATTTTTTAATTTTAGGAATCGGTTGCAAGTATTATTGAATACATAGACTCAATTGATGAAACAAATGATTAAATATAATGTAATAGTTGATAACAAATGAAAATTATTGATAATTATTCATTTATCAATAATTAATAAACTTTATATAGCGTGTTTTGACAGGGACTATACCGGTGGAACTTACATTATGCTCTAACCGCGCGCTCTCCGCCATCTATCTCGAAAACGATTAAACGTATAAAAAAAATTTTGAAACAAAAGTTGTAGGGAATTCAATTTTCTACAATATTGAATTCGAATACAAATAGCGAAAAACCCATAGGAAATGAGATATTCGCAAAAAATATGCAAAAAATCGATTTTTGTGACCTTTGACCTCAAATTTTAATAGACGCGTATACCCTACAATATGTAGGTTTTGAGACAACTTTCAGAATGCCAAAATACAAGTTCATACAAATATTCAGCTGGGTATCTCTAATTCCGAGATTCTTACCTAATTTTGACTAAGATGACTGGGGTATATGACCAGTTTTCGAAATACAATGCGTTAAAGTGAAGAGTTACTCATTTTATCAGTTTTTTCTTCAAAAAAAGCTGGATTGATTTTATGTTACGCTTATGAGTTCAATATACGTTTTGGTAAGATGTACATGGTGAGGTTCAGCTGAAAATATTCACTGTTACAGGTTACAGGGTTACTCACGAATAAATCACATTAACACTCAATAATTCTACAGTTCCGTCACAGATAAATTATTTCATGAAGTTAATACCTAGTCGTTTACAATTTTGAGTCACAAGCTCAGATTACTTTTCATACAGGGTGAGCCATACAGCCGACCATACCAAAAATAATTGGGCTTTGAAATTACTAAAACGAGAACTTTTTTAGAGACTTTTGAGTAACCGGAAGAATTTTAAATAAACAGGGTGATTTGATGGTTTAATAATTACCTACAAAATATATCAGTATATATATATATATATATATATATATATATATATATCTTTTTCATCGGCTACTATGGTCATTTGCCCTTGTGTGTCAGTGTTTGTTACTAGCTCCATGAGCCAACGTAGAAGCAGCACTGTTAATTTGTATGCACCAGTGAATCATCGAGAGACATCACCCTGCAAATATAGATATTTTTACTTGTACGTATTCACTAAAATATTACTAAAACATGTGGTAAACGTGTGTATGCAACAAAAATTCACTCTATCTCGTAAGTTAAAAGAAAATTATTCCGGAAATCTGGGCAATTTTCAACTTTAACACCCCGTATCTAGGAAACTACTCATAGGATTGAGTTGCGCCTATTGACCCTTTTGGTTACTAGGTCGAGTACAACAACATACCAAAGTTTCGGAAAATTTGACCGGTCGCCACTTTACAAATAAAAAGTGCAGGGTCCTTTCTTAAAAAACAGTTTGCAATATATGTGGCATTTTTGAGGTTCATTCTGAAGGACTTGAATTTCTCTTTCTTAATATTGAGAAAGAGACGAAATTTTGTGGTGAGTAAAAATAGTTCGAAGTATATGGATTGGATACTGGAAGAAATAATCGGACAATGTTCTCTAAGGGATGCAAAATGTTAAGACCCCCCGTGGATAGAAAATACTTAGATATAAAGAGATAAATGATATTTTTTTAAGTCCTATATGTTGTTTGCTGTATTTCTCGTTGTGAAATCAGGAATTATTGTATTTTTTTCATAAATCGATTTTTACTCTTTTTGGGCATTCAGATCACTTTCAGCACACTGTTTTATTGTATTTAAGTTAACGAAGGAGTTTATAATTCACTTTTTCAACACTTTGGGGTTTATTCGGCACTTCGAACTACTGAATTTCACAAAATGCGCAGAGCACATTGAAGCTCTACTAACTTCAAAATGACTCAATTAAATTATGTATTGCCTCACTTGAAAAATTGAGGCTTTCTGACATGCTGAAAAAGGTATATTTGAATTCAAATATCAAATCACTGTATGTAGTGAGTTCAAAATCCCTTCTTCCATCAATTTTGCATTTCCTCTTTATCTATATAGGAATAGAATGCGTTAACATTCAATTCTGACAGGACCAAGTGTAGTTGTCACACATACTCGTATATAATACAAAGAGACAGAGAGAGAGGTAGAAAGTCGAATGAAGGGGGATAACGCTCTTTTCTTACATTATATTTTCTACCAGTCAACACCTACCGCAAGCCGCATAAAGGAACTTCGTTTCAAAAAAATTATATTAATTGTTAGGTTTGAGTTTCTGAAGTAAATAAAATTTGTTTCTATATATGTAAAAAATGTATGTCATGGTTATATCTTATGAGAACTAAACAATAAGTTGATACTTTGAAACCAACAATAAAATCAATTTTAACTGCAATAAGAACAATTTTAAACCTAGCTTATAATTTGAGAAGAGCTCAAAAAAGCTAAGTTCGAAATTGTATTGGTGCAAACGGCCCTTAATGATTCAAATGAGTAATTTAATGTTGAAACTGAGTTTACGCGCGGCATAGCGGTAGGTATAATTTTATTACTTTCGATTTTTTTAAATGTGAGTATAGTGCTAGTAATTCCTAAACACTCTACTACCACCTTTAAACGTAGTTTTTCCTACACAGCTTGTATTCTTCACAATGCATTTCCTCCAGAGTTTACCAACTATTCTATTAGTAATTTCGAAAAGAAACTGAAAACTAAACTTATCTCTACCAATTAGGTTGATATAAATACTGTAATGCAGTCATGTTTCTGGGTTCCAAAATAGGTATTTGATAAAATCGTTTTTCCATTTAAATTATGTAAAAAAAACAATATGTTTTTGTTTTATGCTGAAGGTTGAGTTGAAAAACACTGTTTGACAGTGACACTCCGCCTATTCAATCTAATAAGTATATACATATATTGACGTGTACTGTATCCATAGCTGATTGAGTAAAGTCCTATTATTATTATTATTATATATCCGGCACTGCTTACCAACAATGCCCTCCATGTCTCTCTGATGTAGGAATGTTTGCATTTACATGGAACTTCATGAATGCAGTTCTTACTGATTTGGGTTCTATTGTCAGCTTTAGTCTTAGTGAGAAAACTCCGTACCGCCGGTTCGGAAGCAGCTCTTGATATTGAACCTGTTTGTGATCTTCTCGAAGACACTTCTGATTTACGGAAGGTAGATCACTGTGCATTGTTATTGCTCTTCAGATGAGTTTCTCGGGGTATCTATTTCGGCGAAGGTCTTCTCTGATGTGATTTAACTTGGCATCCAGTGACTCCTTGTTGTTGCATATGTGTTTCGCTCTTTCCACCAATGTTCTCACGATCCCCCTCTTTGTCGAATTTGGATGCTTGGAGCTGTAGTTGAGATACTGTCCTGTTTGTGTCTTCTTTCTATAGATGGAGGTGCAGATGTCATTGCCTGTTCTCTCATCATTCATATCAAGAAATGATAAGGTTCTATTGGTTTCCATTTTCATCGCATCCCTGATGCTGTTGATTCTTGAGAGGTATTCCTGATAATATTCATCTCCGTGGCTACATATAATAAAAGTGTCATGCACGTACCTCGACCACAGTTTTGGTTTTTGTTTCTCCTTCCGTTGTGCCGATTTTTCGAACCACTCCATGTTTATGTTGGCAATACTTGGAAAAAGCAAAGATCCCATCGAGAGTGCGTCACGTCGTCTTGAGAGAAGAATTGGTACTTTTCCTCGAAATATGCGTTGTGTAGGCAGCACTGCAGTAATTCCAATATCGCATCGATGGGAAGGTAAGTCCTATAGTGGAGCTGGTTATCCCCTTCAAGATTCCTTTTGATGATGCTAAGGGATTCCTTTATGGGAACATTGATGTCCGACCGCGAGGAAACAGGAATTGATTCCGAGCACATCAGATTTCTGAAAGTCATTCGAGTGGCTCTTGATATAGAAAAACATCCAAATTGCCTCAATAAACGGGATTGTGGACGTTGCCTACCCAATTCTTCGAAATCTCCGATCTCCCGTTTCAATCTGTCTATCAGTTTATATTTTCCTTGAAGATCATGAAGCAGCACCCAGGTATAAATAGTTCACATCCTTTCACTCATTGAAAATATTCAAATTCAATTCAGTTCGAGGTAGAGTATACTGATATTTGGAAACCCTTTAGAGTTATGCTTGTTCAAGCGTTGTTAATCGAGAATTGCAACTTTGTATCAATTTCCACTTATGAGGAATTTGTGAACCAAATCTCAGAATAACTACATCTGCGTTCATACCCCATTAATACTGTAATACTTTAAATAAACATTTTAGCCAAGTTTCAGTCACCCTATCTCTGAATGCATGCATTTGTCGACTAATTGAATTTCGCAATTAAATTGAACTTGCTGAGGCATTTTCTGACTATTCTACACCTGATCCAGTGTCGAGTTCTTTGCATCCTCCCGGAGATAAACCAGAAGATCCAAAATAGACAGCCGCATTCTTTCCGAAAGAATGATTGTCATTAACTTGGAAATGAATATGGTATTTTCGATCGGTCTCTACAATGAAGATTGTTATTGACTACAGGAAGTTTTCGAATTTTGGCGATTTTTTTTTGGGGGGTTTCATTCGAAAAGGTAACTACGACCTGCAATTCCATTCAAACTTGTTTCTGACTCGTTTCAAATTTTTGCACTTATGGCAAGTCTTCATTTTTATATATTTGTTGAGATTCTAATCACTATTTATATTTCTAATCATAGGTGATTTTTCACTCATTCTAAATGAAGGGTGCAGGAAAAAAACCGGCTAAGTCAGTCATTTGCGAGTTTTGAGATAGAGCGCGCAGATTGTAGTCCATCAGAGGATATTTCGTTTCAGTCTATCAAACAGGGAAAAGAGTAGTTGAGTTTGCTGTAACAAACTACCAAAAATAACCTTTGCAGGGGGAAAACAGGCTTAGTCCATGCAGTACGGTGCCATACTAATATACCTAAGAAGTTTTCGCAGGAAAAATTGAGCTCGTTGAAAATCACATTGCGTCATTCAAAAGACAAGCTTGTCACTGCGGTTTGGCCGATTCGAGAAAAACTTAATTACCTGAGGACTTTAACCTAAAAAAAAAATTTGGAATGTTCAAGCAGCTCAACCTAGATTTTTCAATATCTCACGAAAGTTACCAAACTATATTCAATGGCAACTTCAACATCTTGTTCGGTTACCCACGAACTGACAGGTGCAGTACTCGTGACCAGTAGTTGTCAAGAATTGAATGCCTGGAACATGAACCGCCTTGTGAAAAGTTGCAGACGAACATAAACGGTTAAAAACTGAGAATTGTAATTTAACTACAGAAAAACTTTTTAACAAAAAATTAACCCGACGGAATACGGAACTGAAAAGTAATAAATAAAATAATCCTTTTTAGTCTCAATAACTGAGTTCCTAATCTAATGCAAGTAACTGATTTTGAGTCGGTGCCAAACAAATAAACAAATGAATCAGGTGAGGCGTAAAATGATGGCATCGAGTTGCGCGGTGATATTCTGATAATTTTTTTGAAGTAATTTATTGATGAAGAGGAAAACATTCTCAATTGAATATTGATAGAAAGATTTTTCTGTAAATGGAAAAATCCACGATTAAAATGAAGTTATTTTTTTGAATGTCTAACAGAAAACAACTACTTCTCCGGCTAAAGCCACGCTGGACATTGAACTACATCTGATAGATATTCTGAAAAGGCCCTAACTCAAAAGAAAAAATCTAAAATTGAAAATTTGCATTTTTATTCAGATAGTTATTTGAATTCCTATTCCAGTCATAATTAGGAACTCATGAAGATGAATGAGGCAAAGAAAAATGTTTTCCAAAAGAGAGTACTCACCAGAAATCATTCGCAACATTGACGCAGGTGAGACATCGCATTCACTAGGTCTTCAATACATTTTTGTCGACGAAAATCTATTTCACGCTTCCACGATCATCAGGAAGACCGAAAGAAATGGGAAACATATTTTCAAAAAGCAATCTCACTTTGCAAAGATGGAAAAAGTTAGAATCATTTCTTTTGGAGAGACACTTTGAAATTAGTGTTTTCTGACATTAAAACCTGTCATGGGGTATGATAGATCAATTTGTTGAAAATATAAACAGGATGTTCATAAAATCAGATGTGGAATCATCTGCGACTGAAAGATAAACTTTAGTCACTATCTTCCATCGTCAAGATAACCTCTCGTGGGGTATTCATGTTGAAAAAGGAAACAATGTCAATTGAATATTGATAGAAAATTTTTTCTGTGAATGGAAAAATCCACGATTAAAATGAAGTTATTTTTTGTGAATGTCTAACAGAAAACAACTACTTCCCCGGCTGAAGCCACGCTGGAAATTGAACTACATCTGATAGATATTCTGAAAAGGCCCTAACTGATTTTATGAACATCCTGTTTATATTTTCAACAAATTAATTTAATGATCTTCGTTGATTGTTCGTTTGGCGCCGACTCAAAATTAGTTACTTGCATCAGTTTAGGAGCTCAGTTATCGAGAATAAAAAGGTTTATTTAATTTTTTACTTCTCAGTTCCGTATTTCCCCGGATAAATTTTTTGTTAAAAAGTTTTTAGTTTTCAATTTTTTGTGGCTGGAATCTACTCATTACTACCTACTTGTTTTTTTATTACTTCCAGAATACTTACCCACCTTACTTCAACTATTACCAGTTAAATAATATGATTACTTTGTATATCGTTCCATCCTCTCATAGAATATAATAATTATGACGGATGAAGAACAAAAATAATGACAGTAGCGATCTGTCATTGTCAACTACATATGTGTGTGCCAATGTTCACAAGTGAAAAATGAATTATCGAGAACTCCTGAACACCTTAAAAAGAAGAAAGGTCAGTTATTTCGGACATATAATGCGGGGTACCAAATATCACATCCCTCGCCTGATTATTCAAGGAAAGGCAGAAGATGGATAGGTCGCAAAAAGCTATCGTGGCTACGAAACATTAGAAACTGGACCGGACTGGGAGTAGAACAACTATTCCGAGTAGTGACAGATAGAGACCAATTCAACCAAATTGTCATGGAGATGGCCCACGCTTGAAGACAGGCACGGCACCGAAAAAAGAAGAACCATCCTGTACCACTTGAATATCACTCAGAAGTCACTTTCAAGAGAGTGTGACGTTTTGGTAACTTCCATAAAACCTTCAATATGGCAGGCAGTTGATTATGATATGTAGTGATGTTGCAACGTTCTTGCTTTCTCCATAATTGATAGCCACATTACGCATTCAATAAAAGTCACTACAAATTACAATAACCTTCAAAATTCACCATTCCGCGCGATGACGAAAGCTAACCTAAGTTTTCTCAAATTCTTTTATTGTGGCATACAAAAAGTAGTTTAACCTGTTACGTGAAACATGAATGATATTTATTCAATGAAATGGGTTACGCATTTTCAATAAACAATTTTCCTTGATTTTGAAGTAACCGTGGATTGGTCCGTGCGATGACGAAACTTAACCTAACGTTTTTCAAATTATTTTATTGTGGCTTACAAAAAGTTTGTTTTACCTATTACGTGGAACGTGAATGATATTCATTCAAAATAAAATGGGTTATGCGTTCAAAATAGACAATTTTTCTTGATTTTGTAAAGAAAGGTTAATTTAAATAGATCGGATCTCTGACTTGTGCTCCTGCTTGATATTTATACTTCAATTGTTAATTCTGTTTGCATAAATGCCATCATTTTCATTACTTGTTAATTGATAATTGTTACGTGATACTTGATAATTGTTGATTGGAGCTGCACAAATCCACTATACTTGCTACATGTCCTTTTTTAACAATTAATGAACATGTATCCGCAATTTCAAAGTCAAAACTTTGTAGTGGCAGATTATAATAGCCCGACGTGTTTGCCCCTTCAAAGGGTATCAGACCTATTGTAATTTTCAGGTTATAGCTTTGAAATAGTGAGTCATGGGCCTGCGACGTGGGTTCCACTTTCCAGTGGTGGAAAAGTCAATAATTCAGTTCCACTGGGCATTTCATGATGGCAGGAACTTTAGAGTGATATATTTACCCTTTCTGACATTTGGAAGTAATATTCTCCGAAAGCCCTCATATTTACAGGAATATGCTGATTCGCCATCATTAGAGAAATGATCGAAATATTCAATAAAGATTTATTTGTCGTCAGCACTGCATCAAATGTAGTAATTTATTACGTGAGTATTTGTTTCAACTAACCAAGATTGATAAAACAATGTTTGAGTGATTTGAGTACATAATTTCAGAGGCGAGTTATTTCCAAAATTATAATATTTTCTTTAAACAAAGAGTATTCAGATGGCGCGTGCTCACAATCGAACTACAACACCCATATTTCACATTACACTTCAGACAGTTTTTGGACGAACGTTTTACAATGCGTTGGATCGGCAGAAGGGGTCCAGTGGAGTCCAGCTAGATCACCTGATTCAACACCTCTAGATTCCTTTCTGTGGGGACACCTGAAGTCGAAAGTTAACGCTACTGAGCCTACAAATCTAGATGAGCTGCGACAGAGAATTGTTCGAGAATGCCGATTGCTGACCCCGGACATCTTGAATAATGTAAGGAAAGGTTTAGAAAGTTGACTGTATTATTGCATGGAACTGGGTGGAGGACATTTTGGGCAATTTATCCGTTACCTGTGTTCCTACCGATATTGTTTGTTGTTGATTTTCTCGATAAAAGAAACGACAGCGAATTTTCAGTTTTTTCTTGAATAAAACGTTCAACATCGAGTTTCTCGATAACGAATGAACCAATTGAAAAAAAATTCAGGAATTAATAGAGGGGCTAGAGACACAAAATGACGTGTTCTTTGGAATTTTTGATAACACGTCCGTTCCTGACTTACGGAGGGAGTTGAGTTTTCGTTGGAAAGCCCTGTATTGGACAATCATTAGGCACACATGAAATGAAGTGAATTATGTTCACAATAGACTTGTTTGGGTAAGAGAAAAAAAATAATCCAGTTGTACGGCGAACACAGTTTTTGTGGATACATTTAAAGGGAACGCATATGAATCAACCCATAGAAAATGTATGGAAACATTTTAATCTGTGAATCTCGTAAATTTCATAGAGATGATTTTACAAAAAATAATTTGAAATTAATAAAAAGTGGATGGAAATATTAGGGATTCTATAATAATTGCCCAAATTGAAGGTTTTGTGAAATAGACTTATTGACTTGACTTCGTGCTAACTATCGTTACATTGTACGAAGAACAGTCAGTCCACTGTTGACCACACGAAATACTACATATACCGCATTAGTCGGTCGGTGTTCTGTTCGACCCAAAAATGATTTTTAACTATTTGAAGAGAATACACATATTTCTTGGTGACGGAACAACTATCTAACTTCCTTAATTTTTCTCGGGTGACTTTTCAAGACATTGATTTAGTATTAGTGGGCATATACATAAGAAAAATCGACAATACATTCCACTAACAACTTGTTTCTCGAAAGTTTTTCTTCAAAAATAATTGCAGCAGGTCATTACATTAGGAATGTTCCAAATGTTGATTAGGTTCATTACCAATTTTCAACAATGACATTTGATGGCGAAAAAGTCACATTCCTAAAATGAACCGAATAAAATATTCCCTTGTCATAACGAGTCCAATAATACTCAATCGGTACTTTATAAATCAGGAAGCGATAGCGAATTTGGCAGATTTTCTCAAAGGTAAAGTGCTGTTTCCTGTTCGGCGCTCCCCGATAATTAATTCAATATCTAATGAGTCCCCAGTCTATCCAGATGGCAGATGTCTCTCACAATTCTGTTCCTGAGTCTTGGCCTGCCAAAGTTCTCTGTGGGAATGGGTGGAGGAGAATTCACATCGGAAGCGTTTTAAAATCACCATTGTTTAAATTCATAATTCGTGATGGAGGGTTCACTCAAGAAATATGTTATCGAAAATTCAGACGTATTTATCGACTCCTAGGTAGTATTTTCTTGAAGTCATATTTTTAAACGGTTTCATTCAGCTTGCTTCGTTTGTGTTTTGTGTGGGTCAAATCTAGGAATTCAAATTTCACCCCTTCCTGTTTTGACCGATTAATCTGAAATTCGGTACACACCTTTAGTTCTGATGACAATACAATTATCTGTATTCAGTATCATTATAAATCTAAGATGGCCGGCGCCACAAAATGGCGGATCACATAATTTTTTAGACCACCTCAATATGAATATCAAATGAATGTGCTTGACTAGTAGAATACAGTACACCATGAGAATATTCCAAATCCACGATGGCGTCCGAAACAAAATAGAGTTTAGACCGTCAATACAACTCCATCGAAATGGATATCAAATAAGAGGGCTTGACTGGTAGAATACAATACACCATTCAAAAATTACAAATATAAGATCGCGTCCGAAATAAAATGGCAGATTATAGGGTTTAGATAGTCAATACATTAAAACTGAAATCTAGGTATCTTATCAAAACAAAGAACTTAGAATCGACCATGAATCCTCCACCCATATCATGATTTCATATCGTTGTTATGGGCTTCCACTGTCCACAAAATGCAAGTCAATAATGTAGACCACGCAGTTGTGTATTCAGGATCGAAATTTTTGAGGAAGGACAAGCTTACGTGGCACTGAGTCAGGTAGTGTCTTTGGAAGGATTATGTATTGAGGAGTTAGATTGCAACAAACAGACAGGAAATAACCTTGTGATAATGGGGCACTAAATGAACTGAATAGAATGAGAAATATCAATTGACTAAATAGAATGCTAAAAACTTGAAACCAAAATAAGTAAATACAATGTTTCAATAGAAAAATCGAATTTAAACGGTTTTCTTCACATAAAGGATTCAATATAAAATTGAACCAGAGGATGGTAGATCTCAGGTGAAGAACAACTACTTTCCTGGCGAATACCACGCAGAACGTTGAATGATATTCACCTGAAAATCCATGCATACTTCCATATAATATCAATAGACATTGAATGCAAATGTTTCTTTCTGATAAGCTCGATTATGTTCAATTTATGTCGTGTTCACCTAATAATCCGCATACCGGTTTCAGGCTTCTTGGCCCTCATCAGTACGGAGTAGTCAACCAGCCAAAGGTCCAAAGAACTCTGGCTGAAGTGAGACACAACGTAAACAAACCATCATCGAGCTTGTAACACCTATAGGTACGCCGGAAAAGATAAACTTTAACTGGCGAAACCGGTATGCGGATTGTTAGGTGAACACGACATAAATTGAACATAATCGAGCTTATCAGAAAGAAACATTTGCATTCAATGTCCATTGATATTATATGGAAGTATGCATGGATTTTCAGGTGAATATCATTCAGCGTTCTGCGTGGTATTTGCCAGGAAAGTAGTTGTTTTTCACCTGAGATCTACCATTCTCTGGTTCGATTTTATATTGAATCCTTTATGTGAAGAAAACCGTTTAAATTCGATTTTTCTATTCATTCCACTTCACATGGCACTTATCTTTCACAATGTTTCAAGTTGAATGGTTTGATTTTAAAGAAACATAATAATGAAGCAGATAATGTACTCAAAGCTAAAAAATAATTAGGTAGGTACCAGGTATCAGTCATCACACCACTCTTCTCATCAATATTGGGCATTGATCAGACTAAAATAAAATCGTGGGGCGCGTCGAATTTCCGTTATCTACTGTCAACCGCTCATATCATCATATACTATGGATGCATCTTCTCAATAGGCTACTTATGCAAACTGTATGTGGATCCATCACGATCATCAAGCGACATCACAAAACGATCATTTACATATTTACTTAGGTTACGCTACGCCCCACGATTTTATTTTAGTCGATCAATACCCTTAATTGATGAGGAGAGTGGTGTGATGACTGGTACCTGGTACCTACCTTATTATTTTTTATCTTCTAGTACATCATCTGCATCATTATTATTTTTTCTTTACAATAAAACCGTACAACTGAATTTTTTTTTACTTATTTCATTTCTTCAAATTGTAATCTAATATTATATTCAACGTCACAATTATAACGACGCGTTCTTTATATACCCAAAATTTTCGAAAACATGTTAACTATTGCTAAAACGAAAAGTTTTCAGCGACTGTCGGACCTTTGTTTTTCATGATAACGATGAGGGACAGCTATTGAAGTGATGTATCAGTTCCCAACAAAAATGTTTTCTCCTCAGTTTGATAGACCAATTTCTCCAATCATATTGTTACGGAAACGAGTACAGTACGCTCCTTCATATGAAAGCGACCGTTGACCTATATTCCCAATCCAACCCTTGGGGATCTCAAATCACGTCATTAAACCATCACGATGTATTCAAGAACCACTTGGAGATTCCGGAAGACAACAACAAAAATATATAAGTCATGCATACCACGGAAGCGGGATTTTGTCTGTTGTGCAGAGAAACCAAGTAATTAATATTACCAAAGTCAAGGTGTATTTTGATTCAATGCAATGCGATCAAGTATTGTATTGTCAGAGGGAATTATTGTGTTGTGTTCTCGAAGTGGAATAAACGAACATAATTTATTCGAGTATTTTCAATAAAAGGATCCAGTTTTGTTAAAGTTGGCGTCAGAAGTGAGGATAATAGTGACTATTCAGAAAAAATTATTGGTGAATACGGGATATACATCTTACGATGACATGGAGGCCATCACAGAACTGATCAAGGTGTGGTTTGCCGAAGAGGAGAAACAGAGACAGAAAAAATAGACGAATTGAGGAGGAACGTCGACAGATAGGAACGCAAGAGAACAAACGAAGATGGAAATAAAAACAAGAAGAAAATGAATGGATGCAAAAAAAAAGTCTGAAAATTTCTGGAAGAACAACAAATTTTTTTGCAGATTGTCCAGGAAACCGGGGGCAAATCGCAGAAGAAGAAGTAAAGGAAGAAGTGTGGACGGTGCAAGAATTAAATGAAAAAATCATGCATCATTTGAAAGAACTGGAAATGAAATTTGCTGCACTGAAGATTCAAGACCACTGTGATAGGGTTGTCACATTTCACACAGTTTGAGGCTGCGGTGAGAGCCAATGGATGGGACCATGTAGGGGAGTCTATTGTACTTTCAGTGGCCTTGAGATAACCTGCTCTGGCAATCTCACAGACCATCCCAGAGGACCAAAATAAAGCAAGTATGGATGCTATCTCATTGCTGCTTCCGAATTGACTTGCGGCGACCCATATATATCGGGCATACAGGTATTCATTGATGGACTGATATATATATATCGAAATATAACCTTAGAATTGACACACTTCAGGAAAAGAACAATGCGGCAAACATCACAAAAAATCAGGCAAGAAAAAACCGCTTCAGGTGTGCTAGAAGCTGACATTTCCAAAGAGACGGAAAGGTAACGTTACCATTACGTTTGTCATCACCTTGGAAGAAACCCTGACGTTCCTTTTGACATTTAATAACATTGTGGCCAGGAGGATCGAGCGAAAATTTCCAAAGAGATTGAAGGGTGAGGTTACCACCACTTTTGTCATCACCTTGGAGGACGTTCCTACTCCCTGCGAGAACAGGATCGCCAGGAAAATCAGGAGGAAACTATTTCAGATGTGGTAGCAGCGGACATTCCCAGAAAAATTGCAAGGTGAGTTTACCACAACGTTCGTCATCACCTTGAAGAAAACCCGCACATTCTCACTCAACGACAAGAACAGGATTATCTAGTGACTTTTTGAGCAGATACTACGAAACTAGATTAGCCAATACATCGGCAGGCATGCGGGCTTGTCAAAGCGGAACTCCTAGGGTCATCAACGTCCATAGAGTACCCTGTGGTACTATTATTATTTATTTCAGATGAAGTAATGTTGAATTTTGTCACCTGTTTTTTATCAAGAGGAGAGTTTTCGAAAAATTTCAATACTGTGACTGAAATACCATGAGTCTCAAAGGATCATCTCGAATCCAGAAAAACTGGTCCAATCATTTTGTTTTTATCCTCTCTGTCGAATGGATTATTTTGCACCGCAGTTTCACAACCATCCCGATTTTTCGAACCTGATTTATTTCCTGAGATAAGATTGTCGCTTGTTGCCATATCTATTGATAGCAAATAGAAAACTCTCTTCAGTAACTTTTCTATCGCATGTATTGTATTTCTTGTTCCCAAATCACAGGCTTTATTTGAGTTATTTATTTCTAGTAACGGTTTTGAGGGTCGAATTTTGAGCAGAGATGGAAATTTGTCAACATGCAAACAACGAATATTCACAATATTCAATCATGTTTCTTATATATCATGGAACACATTTTTCAAGAATAACTTCAATATGTGCTGGATTCCTTCGGTTCAAGTCTGGCCATTTTATATCTGCTGGCTGAAAAGCCCTTTCATCCCTAGTTCAGATGATTTGACTGAAGTGACGAAAGCGAATATATTGAAACAAATGGAAGCCCCCTTGTTACACTTGATGGAATAATTTCATTAGATTACGCATGAATGAGTCTTTAATGAAAACAAACGCACAAAGCGAATCAATTGAGTAGTTATCCTAGATTTGAAAATACGATTTCTGATATAAGAACTGGTTAATGGTAGAATCAAAAGCATCCACTGTCAATCTAATCTGATTTATTTGATAATATGCACAGGGTGTTCATATAAGGAGATGTGGAAACATCTGCGACTGAAAAATAAATTTGAGATACTATCTCACATCTTTCAAGATAACTAACCTTTTGGGGGTATTTATGTTGAAAGGGGAATATTTTCAATTCAATACTGAATGGAAAGATTTGCATTGAACTGAAACGAAAAGTCTGAGTTGAATATGGAGTTATTTTTCGTAATATCCAACAACAAACAACTGGACATTGAACTACATCTGACAGAAATTGTGAATAGACCGTTACTCGAAAGAAAAATCTGTATGTAGAAATTTGTATTTTTATTCACATAGTTATTTGATTTTCTATTCCAGTTTCAATTGAAAACTCATATAGACAAATGAGTCAAAGGGAATTTGCAATTTGGATTATTTCTGGTGGGTACTAATTTTTGAAAAACATTCCTATTCGCCGTATTCATGAGTTCTTAGTTGAAACTAGAATGGAAAATCAAATTACTATCGGAATCTATATGGAATTATTCAAATTCCGATTTTTTCTTTCGAGTAAGGTCACAATACCTATTAGATTTATTCCAATGTACAGCATGGCTTCAGCTGTGAAAGTAGTTATTTCCTGTAAGATATTACAGAAAATAACTTTATTCTTCCGTAGATTTTCAGAAAAAACTTTCTGTTCAATATTCACTCGAGAATGTTCCTTTTTTCAATGTTCAAACTGGAAAGAGTTTCCCAAAAGTATGGAACCACTGAACTATCATGTTGATAATTTTTTGACATTTCCAGAAACCAATGGAAACTTTCAATTCAAATCATTCATGTACGTTTTGGCCAATCAAAACATTATTATAGTGGGAATATTCCAAAGAGAGAAAACGTTATCTGAATAGGAGGTCCTTGTAGCATTAGCCCGTCATAGTGACGTACGAGGACATGAGTTCAGGTGGCCCACCTAACATACAGAGTTGTCCAATATACATTCAAGAGCCTGTAACTCTCAGATACCAGAGTGCGGAGTGCTCTAGTCCGCCACTGTCCAGAGAGAATGGTGGCCATGACATGTCCATATACGTCACTATGACTCACAAATAATCTTTCATCTCTTTCTATTAGTATCACCGTTGTCTTATGGAGAATAGACTTTCCTACTCAAATAACGTTTACTCTCTTTGGGAGTATTCTACCTAGACAATTGCCGCCGAAATGATTTGAGGTATTTTGTTTTCTTTGTCTGACAACGTATATTTTCAATTTGACGTCTGTCATCAATTCGCATGAAAAGTTAGAAATGAATCAATACCGGTTCATCACATTGTATCATTGTGCGAGGAAATGTGTTTATGATCATAACATTAAACAATAATCTATAGAAACTTTTTCCATTTGGCAATAGCCACTCGAGCCCGTTGGGCTCTCGTGTCTACTGCCTGGCAACAATTTTTTGAAAATTTGTCAAATTATTCTCACTTTATTCTCACTCCCTCGTGATATTAAAACTGAGAAGGAAAACATTTTCGATATAATATTATTGGATTTTTTTTATTTTCTGTGAATATCTTGTATCAGACAACTATACTCCCTTCTGAGGCACATACCGAAAATTAAACTAAAACTAATGGACATTTTCTCGAAAAAAAAATCATTCAGATGAAGCATTCAGGTGAATATTATATAATTTCCTTGTTAATATGTCTAAACAAATGAATATATTGAATATTTTTTTATATTCGACGATGCTGATTCGCAATATTACAATGGGGGGTTTAAAATCAGGGATTATTCTTTGCTAAAATATAGTTTGAATAAACTGAAAAAACACGCTCATATAGCAATTAGGACTAAACCGTTAAGAATAATAAGAATAAAGTCATTGACCGATAAATTTCTTCCTGTGTAAAAAAGCGTGAGGTGCTTGATACCACTAGATCTTAATATAATAACGAAAAGTGAGTGAAGATCACCCCACGCTATTTCAACATAAGGCGAAATTTTTAGGTCATTGACTTTATTCTTATTATTTTGAACTTTTTAGTACTTTTTGCTATATAAGATTGTTTTTTAAATTTTTCAAAAATATAATTTTATTTCAAACTTTTCAGTTTACATTGCCATATAAGACATAGAAAGACTACCGGAGAAAAACTCTTCCATTGATTCATCCACATGAGATGTACATTTTTAGTAAATTTTGGTGAATGTACTCCATTCGCGCATTTTGCTATATCTTAAATAATTTTTTTCTGGAGATCTTGGTTAGACTAGGTCATCTCTGTGATATTATTGTATTGTCATTGGTTCTTAATACGTGTGCGAAATTCCAAATGATTCGAACGTCTGGAAGTTGGTGAAAATTAATTTCAAAGATTCCGTTATATACACACATACATAAAGGTGATGAAGCTAATAAAACGTGTATAAAAACTCATTGACATAGTCGAAGAGGACTTGATGCAATATATGTGGATTTTTCAATGACTAACCCCTTCACATAAACAAATTAATTTAAAAATGATTTTTGTTTTTGACCTTGGTCTTTTTTGTCTTCCAGGAGTATG
The DNA here is from genome assembly GCA_018342105.1 of Gonioctena quinquepunctata. Lineage (NCBI taxonomy): Eukaryota > Metazoa > Arthropoda > Insecta > Coleoptera > Chrysomelidae > Gonioctena > Gonioctena quinquepunctata. The sequence continues at coordinate 618,134 of JAFIRS010000303.1, forward strand.
AGCAGTGAGTTAAATATGTCTGAAATTCACTAGACATGGAAAAGTAAGATTTCACCAGAAGAGACTACATGAGGAATTGGAAGAATCACTGAATATGACAATATCAATTAATAATACGGCAAATATAGGAAATCATATATTTGTGGATGATTTAAAATTTTTCTACAGATTCTGGAAAAAAGTAAAATTACGATGAAGTAACCCACTTCATTTGATCTCCCCATGATATGTGGGATATTTTTTCCCAGTTTTTCAGGTTTATTCAATTTTTAGAAAGAAAACACAAAAATATCACCTCTCTTGTTGGAGTTCCCGACGTTTGTAATCATTTGACGATTACATAGCCTCAGAGTTCTTTCAATCGAGCTTTCTAGGTTTTCATAATATTTACTATACAGGGTGTTAGTGAATGAGTGTAACAAACTTGAGAGGGTGATTCTGCATGAAAGAATAATAACAGTTTGCTCCATAACTTCTGTCTGCAAATCCTTCGTTTTCCGTGTTGAAGTTTTTCTTAAAAACTGACTATTAATTTATTGCTCTGAAACCAGTCGAGATATGCAAATAAAATTTGGTAAGTTTCAAGAGGTAGTTATTGCGCATTTTTTGACATGCAATTGAGAATTTTATGTTCATCATTGGCGCGCATACGGGTAATGAACAATTTTTTTTTAAGAAAAAAATGGTACGCCACTGAGATATTCCGAATAAAAAATCATTTTTGAATTCCTCGTTCAATTTGTAACAGGAAATCTTTTCCCCTTTTTTTTCGTATGGGGTGCCTTTTTTATGCAAAAAAATAAAAAACCTAACGCGTATTTGTCATTACTTTTATACATTATCTAGTAGCGATGCTAGTAGGCTACAGTCAACATTCTGTTAAATACGAATATTTCAACAAAATGTCAAATAAGCGTTCCTTCATTTCTAAGCTTATAGTTCGGTATAACATTACTAATAATAAGTAATCAATTTTTCTTTTATCGAAAAGAATGGAAAATTATACAAATGCGGAATTGTCAGACATGCAATATATGAAATAAGCTAACTGAGTGATTCATCATCACCAAGCCGAAGCCGCAGATGCTAAAGATTGGAAATTTGATAAGTAGTTTCATTCAAGCTAAAGATTCATGGAAGTTAATAAATCACGAAAGGAATAAGGAAGCGAAGAAATCTAAAATATCTTAACTCAGTCCTGACGATTTCAACGAGTATTTCACTCGCGTTGCCGAGGAGATCATCCTAACATTACTTGATATTAACCAATCTTCGAATGATTTTCTGAATGACCTCCCCAAAACAAAAGATTCACTCTTCCTAGGTCCAGTAAATCACGAAGAGGTAAACGCTGCAATAAATAAATTTAAAAATTCAAACTGTTTTGATATACATTGTTTAAACAGTGAAATCATAAAGAGCACAGCGACCATGATAATTGAACTCCTAGAACCCCTGATCAATCTATGTTTTCGCCATGGAATCTTTCCTGACAATCTGAAAATTATTAAGGTATTTCCAACATATAAAAAAGGAGACCCTAATTCGACCACAAATTTCTGACCCATCTCTATTATCCCGATTATCAGTAAGATTATTGAAATAGTCCTGAAGGAACGATTGTTGCTCTTTTTTAATAAACATAATACTCTCAACAAAGGACAGTTTGGTTTTCGACCAAACTGCTTCACGATTCAGGCTATCAGCCGCATTGTTGCGAACATAGTCGAGGGTCTTGAGAATGGCAAACATACGGAAATCACCTTATGCGACCTATCCAAGGCCTTCGACTGTGTATCGCATGATAAACTACTAGAAAAATTAAACTTCTACGGTGTGCCTCTGGAACTTATAAAATCCTATATCTGAAATTTATAAAATCCCATCCCAATAACAGAATTCAGTGTGTAGCCATCGAGAACAGTTCCTCTGAATTCCAGAACATAAACCACGGAGTCCCGCAGGGAAGTGTACTGGAACCACTGTCGTTTCTTATCTACTTCAACGATATTTTTCACTATACGTCCTCCTCTGGATGTATTAGTTTCGCAAATGACACAACCTTGATTGAAACACATTGCGCGCCAATGATGAACATTAAATTCCTAAATGCATGTCAAGAAATGCGCAATAACTACTTCGTGGAACTCACCAAATTTCATTTGCATATGTCGATCGGTTTCAGAGCAATCAATTAATAGTCTTTTTTTACTAAAAACTTTAACATCTCGGAAAACGCGCACAAAAGTTATATAGCAAACTGTAATTATTTTTTCATGCAGAATCACCCCCTGAGTTTCTCGCACTTATTCTCTAACACCCTGTATATTATGAAATAACAACATTAGACTTCGCGCAAATGATTTTTGAAATGTCGAGTATCAGATTTATTTGTTATAGTTTTACGAGTGTTTTGCTGTTGATGTTATCTTCATTTTTGGTTGTGATCATTAAATTTTTATGATTTTCATTACTTGAGTTTTTTAGGTTCGCAACAATGGTTGAAATGGATGAAACATTGGAATGATTTACCTGTAGGCAAAAAAGGAAAATTGCTTCAGGGGAACTGCAATCGTTTTTAATGGAACGTCATCCAGAAAAAAAGATAGGCACGAATACATACGTGAGTTGTTGATGAAATTTGAGGTAATGGGTTCATTGCGAAAGATTGTGAGGGAAATAGGAATTTATCGTGAATCGGTGTGGAAAGTTCTGAAGCATCGAAAGTTCTTCCGTTTTAAAAGAAAATTTTGCAAGAACTAGGGGATGATAACCCTGATAGAGCATAATTTTGAGAACTGAGGACTAACTTAATTGATGCTGCGCCTGGTACCATGAAAACCATTTGTTTCAGTAATTATTGTTCTTTCTTTCTGAATGAGGAGGTCAAAAAGTAGATGTGTCGGCTGAAATTCAAGGAGATGAAGTTATAGTACCCTCAATTATCAATGACAGTCTGAATGGAGAACTTTTTTTCAATATGTCATATTCAAGTAACAAACTGAGAGGATTTCTATCAAGATTCAAACTCTTGAAGGAATACCTAGATGTTACTCGCTTGAAAACAGTCTACTACGGTCTAATATAGTTCCGACTTTCATACGGTATGATATCGTTGTATTATTAGAGAATAAGCATTTCAGCATTCGTCCGTTCAATTAAATGTTACACTTTTTCTTGTTAAATGATTCAAAGGAACCGCAATATCTGCAAAATTTCTAATAAATCTCCTATAATAATTTGCAAAAGCTACAAATCTTTTCGTATCGCTACAATCTTTTAGAACAGGATGATTTTCGATAGCTTCTATTTTAGATGGATTCGGAGGAACTCCTCCATAAGAAATATTATGTCCAAGGTAAAACAATTTTTTTTTTACAAATTGACATTTTTTCGAATTCAATTTGAGGTTTACTTCCCGTAATCTGTGAAATATTTTCGATAGATTTCTGTTATGGTTCCATGAATCATTTCCAAAAACAATTGAATCGTCCAAATAAACAAACAACTTTCGTGAGTTAAACCTGACATAGCGACTATCATGGCGTGAGAGAAAGAATTTGGTGAAACCTTCATTCCTCGGGGAAGTCTCATCATTTGATATGGTCCTTGGTCAGTAGTGAAAGCTGTGCAAGGCCTACAAGAGGGTTCCAATTCGATTTGATAATACCCTTGAGATGAATCAAGATGAGAAAAGAACATTGCGCCCGAGAGTGAAACTTAAATTTCAGTAATATTCGGTATCATTCTCAAGTTGTCAATTCAAAAGCCTATAATCTATCACAAGTAATCATTTTTTATATCCGTTTCCATCAGGTTTCTTAGGGAAAATCAATAGTGGTGCTGACCATGGTGATTTAGTTCCCTCTATTATAGTATTCGATTGCATTTGAACGATTTGTCTATGAATTTCCTTTTTTCAACCGACGAAACCAAAAAGGAGGAGGTTCTCTAGTCGTCGCGTATATTAATTTTTTTTTTTTTTTTTTTATGTATGACCACGCATAACTTTTTACTGAGACGTCCGATTCCGATAATTTTCAGTGGATAGGGTGTACTTTGAAGTTGGTCCCATTTGAATTTAAAAAACGAAATCCACCCCTAAGGGTAGCAAAATGAAGGACATTGATCACTCACCCTCTGAATTCTGGTCCGTTAACCGATTCTATCAGCTACAACTTTGTACTGGGATCTTCGATTTGGATGATTCTTCTTTTATCAGATAGGGTATACCTCATAGTTGATCATTTTTTGGATTTCGAATGGAATTATCGACCCTTACGGGTAGAAAAATAGGGGATAATAGATTTTTCACTTGTGAACATTGGCACACATATGTAGTTGACAATGACAGATCGCTAGTGTCATTATCACAATCAATATATTCTGAGAGAGGATGGAATGATATACAAAGTGATGAAATAAACTAACCAGAACAACAAAAATAATTTATATTACAACAAATAGTAAAAGTAGATAATCATAATATTTAACTGGTAATAGTTGAAGTAAGGTGGGTAAGTAGGTATTTTGAAAGTAATAAAAAAAAATCAGTTAGTAATTAGTAGATTCCAGCCACAAAAAATTAAAATAAAACTTTTTAACAAAAAATTAAACCGAATAAATACGGAACTGAAAAGTAAAAAATAAAATAAACCTTTTTAGTCTCAATAACTAAGCTCTTAAACTAATGTAAGTAACCAATTTTGAGTCGGCGCCAAACAAACAATCAACGAAGATCATTAAATCAAAAAAAATATCAGAACGTCACCGCCCAACTCGATGCCATCATTTTACGCCTTACCTAATTCATTTGCTTGTTTGTTTGGCGCCGACTCAAAATTAGTTACTTACATTAGTTTGGGAGCTTAGTTATTAGGACTAAGAAGGTTTATTTTGTTTTTTAATTTTCAGTTCCGTATTTCGTCGGTTTAATTTTTTGTTGAAAAGTTTTTATTGAGCATGCGATGAGCGATGAGGTTTGACATACGCAGGTTTTGCAGAATTTTTCAAATGTATTTTTTGTTTATAAATACTAGTGACCGTTAAATAATCGTTTTCTGAATTGAAAATATCAGAGTATTTCGCACAAATATTTTCGATTGACTGTTTTTCCTCGCTATTCAAATTCAAATTAGTATTGATCAATTTAAAAATGATCAACTCGATTTACCGAATTGGTATTATTATCATTGAATTGACAAAGTTCATGGTCCTCAATCCTCCTGATTTGAGTATTGAATTTTTTAAGTAGAACTTCTTCATCCCGAACATTAAGAATTTTCACAAGTATCATATTATTTTCATCTGGCTACAAAAACATCCAGCTACAAAAACATCCAGCTACAAAAACACCTTCGCATAATTCACTAGGTAGAACGACACAATCATCAGATGTTTCAACGTGAATGAATTTAATTACTTCACATCGTGGCGACTCTGAAGTATATAACATATGCTTGGAATGCATTGATAATGAGATCTCAATATTGTTTTTCCAGAATATAAATGAGAATTTCTCGTAGTCAATTACCGCGCTATGTTCATGGAAGAAATCTAAACACAATACTCTTGTGATGTAATATGAGCTTTACCTTCAGGAGTTGTTGACCCAGATATGCCAGTTATTCGATTTTTTTTTGAGCGGTCAATAACTTTTGTTTACATATTGGTTGAAAATGATGCTGACAGATGCACCTGTATCAACTAGAAAAGTTAGTAATGATTCCCTATAAGCCAATTTTACAAAATTTAGGCCATTTACATTCAAACTGAAGTTATTTTCAATTTTAATTTATACTCGAAAAAAGTTCAGATGACGTAGATGGAAGTGGAGAATTATGAGAAACAGTTTCATGATTGTTAATGGGTATATTTTCATCACAATTTCTCGAATAATATGCCCTTTGTGGATTGTTTCTCACTGTATTACCACGATAACCCCTGTAGTTGTAACCTCTACGTATATTTCGTGAAGAATTTTGACCTCTATAGCCTGAAAAATTACCTCTGTTTTGTTTAGAAAAATGTGAATTCCTGAAAAATCTGTTGTTTCCAGTATTATTTCCAAAATTTTTACATCCTTGCATATGGAAAATTTGAGCAATTTGCTCAGGTATCTCCACATCTTTGGATCCCTGAATAGCATCACTTAATTTTGAACAATTTCTTGATTTAATAATAGATCGTAATTCTGAGTTTTGTTTCGCCTTTGGCGAATGCACTGATTGCATTGAAAAAAATCTATAAAAATTGTCTTAGGTAAAGAAAGAACTTAGTCGAGCGATAAACAATACAAAGCAAGTGGAATATCAGGCAAATATATTGTCAAAAAATGAACAAAAACGTGATCAAAGTGAAACCATCTGATCACCCATATAAAACAAGGAGACGAGAGCATAGTGTTATAGCTCCAAAATGTTTGAAACTAGTGAGACAAAGACACTGTAGTTATCTGAGCCCAAAAACTTGAGATCTGTTACCTGACAAAATCGAAATTATTCCAACTTACAGTATGTATGAAACCCCAATTGAAAAATGGAGCAGTACTTATAATAACAAACTATTTTGAGAATATTAATAATAAAATAATGTTATTCTGGCAAATCATCAATAAATTGCTATAAAATTATTTAATGATACCTACATTGAATATACTTTCTGTGTTGATAACTATTTTATGATATTTAACATTCCGAAATACCTGAATATGACCTTATATGACTGTGATATTTTAGAAAAGCCTGAATATGAATACATTGATCCCCCTATTATTGAAATCAGACTTGGAACATTTGCCCCATTGTGAAATGAAATAAAGTTCTTGTACTAGTTTTAGTGGTAGTTATTATAGGTATGTGTGTATATGTATGAACTTACATGTGTATCTATGCATAAATATATAAATATATATATATATATATATATTTATATATATATATATATATATATATATATATATATATATATTTATATATATATATATATATATGTCATATTTCATTTCTGAAGTTCAATGACAATTTATAAACGTATTCACTTTCCAATCTAATATATGAAGGTGATGAACTTCTATCGTTTATTTCATGTGATATTGAAAAATGACCTGATACTCCTATTGCTTGTATCAATAATAATCAACTATCCGAATAATCCTATATTGGTGAGGTACCAGAAGAGTTGATAATTTCTGTTAGATATCACAAAAAAATATTGTAGGTGTTTTGAGATTTTAGACATTTAATTGAGAGTGTTTTTGTTTTCAATAACACTGATAATTGATTGCTTTTATTATTTTACTAGGATTATTCAAAACATTGAAAAATTAATTGATAACTTCAGAGGGTGATTTAAGTAGGCCGTAGTAGGTTTTCAGACAGGCGACAATCAAATGCCCGATATTTTGTGGATGTGCCCGAGAAGCTTATAGCAACTGGTAGTGTGTTACCGAAAAAGAAGTGTTGAAGAACACGTAGTGATCGTACTTATAAAAATCAATGTTTTTTTTTCAATATGTCTATTGAGCATTTTTCACGCTGAATACCGAAAACTATCCGCACGTGAAAGGAGCGGACTATTTTCAAGTACACTCTGTATAGCTATACGAATTCTGAGTTCAACAGTACAGGATGTGAACTCTTGAGAGTTTTTGATATTTGTTGAAAAAATGTTGGGTTCATAAACAAGAGGAATATTTGAAATGACTGAATTCATGAAAACCACAATTTTAACACAGCAACCAGAATAATTCCGAATAATTCCTCATTATTGACATATTTTCTTAATATCAAGGTGTTCTTAGAATTTCTTATCTGCAGGTTGAAAAACTATCAATGCACTATCTACATGAATCACCCTGTATACTCAAGTATCTCAGCCATTTTTTACTTGAAGCAATAACACTTCAATGAAATGGTAAAACATCCAAAATGCATCGACGTGTTCTCCTGAGAGGGATTAAATTGCAGTTGTACAGTCCCGCAACGATATTTACGATGCAATTATTCATTTCTGTTATCAATGTTGTTTTGAATATATCAAATTGTATTAATATCCTATCCTCTCAATTAATGTCAACGCCCATATCGAATCCAGACGACGCGACGGCGTAAAAAATTCCGTTTCGTGTCTCATTTCAATTTCATTCAATGTGCCTTCTGTTCATATTGCCTGTAACATGACAACTTCAATTCGCCTGGAATAATGTATTCTATAAAAACCCATTCACAATTACATGACCAGCACGACAGGTAGTTGAATCATAGAGTTACGTCTCTCTGTGTTGACTCTAAGGTAGAAATCATATAATAAATATTCGACAACTTTGAATTATGAAAATCATAAAAGAGGGTTAATATTTACCGTTGGCTTTCTTCATGGAGAATGGAAAAACCGGAGCTGCACAATAATATATGCAGTAATAACGGGAACATTTTTCAATGAATACAGTAATACACTTCACATTTACATTTATTATACATTGGAAAATTTCTGATACTCTTTTATGGAATTTAAACAAATATCCTGAAAGTTATAGAAAAGCAAGATTGGTATGCATGTGTACGAAATTAATCAATAAAATATACCTTTCCGGTAGAATCCGGGATTCTGAATTTGAGCCAGTTATATTATAATATATTCATTCAACGATGAAAAAGTTTGAACTCCTTAACGTGCTACGAATATCGTGAATTATTGTACTGTGGACTATCCATTCGTCACAGAGTCAATACAGAAGTCAGAGCTGTCCCAAAACACTGTGCTTAGTGCTCGTGAAAGCACTCAAAGCCCTTTTGTGCTCGCAGGCACTGTGCTCCCGAGCACTTTTTCGAGAAAGTGCAGTGCTTCGGGCATTTTACGAAAAGGCTCAGTGCTTAGTAATCGCGAAAAGTGCTTCCGAGCACAATATTGCTCCGGAGCACTTTTTGGGATCACTAAGCATTCTGTAGTATAGTATCACCTATTATTTATATTTTGTTCATACATATAATAATAATAATAATAATATCGTCTTTATTATTTCCTTCCTTTTCAACGGTACAGTCATTAGAATAAAAATAAAAATATATAGCATATTTAACTTTGGAAGAAAATTAAAGGCGGAGTTCAATTTCAATAGTGACGAATCACCATGGAAATTGCTCTTCCACTCAACCTCAAATATAGTCAGTTAGTCTTAGTAAAGAGATAAAAAAGGCATGTTGTTATGAGGATTATAAATAATGTCATGTAACTGTCAAAAACCACAAAAATATACATTTATTTCGAATCTATTCTTTTACTCATATGAATGAGTAATTAGTATATTACACCTTCCTTTACGTATGAATCTATAAATTTTTTTGAAATATGAAAACGCGGGATATTATTATACATATTTGTGTTGATATATTGTTTTAAATGTTTTGCGTTGCGAAGTGAATTTAATGCTCAACTATTTTTCTCTGAATGCAGAAAATGAATGAATAGACTCATTACACACGATTATATGCTATTGAGCAACAGTTATAGGAAAAAAATAAGAACAGAGTTGGATACAATCGGTTCAACATTGTCGGCCGACTGTTCCTTCTCGTACGGAGAGTCGGCCGATATTAATAAACAAAAAAGTAACCTGTCCACATCTGAAGTTGTTCAGTTGAATGAAAAATGGCGTATAACGACATTTTGGTAGCTGCTGGTATTCGTGCTGCATATTTAATTATAAAAAGTGAACAAAAAAACGACGATGGTGGCAAAAACATTATTTCATCTGTATTCGTAGATAATTATTTTGATAAACGTGCTATTTCGTCCATTTTCTTGTTACGATCATTATTCACAGGAGACATTCCATAGAGTGAGAAATTGTCATAAGATCCAACGTATTTTCGGTTGCCCACATTTTGCAACGTATTCTGTTGATTTCAAAATAATAAGGTACATCTCACTGAAAATCAACCTCAAGTAAAATATCCTCGATCCAGTTGAAGAGCTAGAATAATGTATCTAGTCCTAAAACTGGTACAGACCTGCCGATGTTTTCCATTCAAAATAACAATGTTTCCACCGATTGTAACCAATTGTACTTAGTGGCTTCTGTGAGTGGGAAGGCCTTCTGACCAGACCAGTCGTCAAAGTGACAGCAATTTCAATTATGTTTTACTATGATTTTGGCGGAGCTCTATGTGCTGAACTCTCTGCAGGCGCGTACTGGGACACTTTTGGGGACCGGGAAACTGTTCCTCGAGGATCCATGCGATATTTTACGAACATGGAAAAAAATCGAAATCTTTTTAGAAGTTTTTATTTAATATGTTGTGTTAATGTTTGGTGTCCGATTCTATTTATAATTGGTATGTGGGAGTTTTTGGTATCGGAGATCATTATTCTGTTGGAAAAAATCAGGGATACAAGATGACGGTCCGATATGGCTGACGTGTGTTCTATCATTGATGGTCCGAACCTATTCAAAATTGCTATTTGTAGGTTTTTAGGGTCGCAGATTATGATATTATTGTAAAAATCCAAGATGGAGGATCTGATATGGCGGACGAGATTTTTTATTTATCATCACTAGCGTGCGAGTTGAATGTATTGTTTATTCAATGCCACACTCCACACCCATAAATAATATATCATACGGGGCAAATCATTGCGTTTCACATAATTATTCTGTTTTCATTGCTGTTCTGGATTCAATTCGACGTAATTAACCCAAAAATACAAAAAATTATTCTTTAATTTGGACCAATTTGTTTATTACAGCAATTCTATATAAAAAAGTAACTTGTGCCTAACAGTCTCGCCCTTTTGAAAAGTGTTGGTACTTAGTGCTCGCTAAGTCCAATTACTTTCTGAAAGTGCTTAGTGATCGCAAACATTTCACGAAGCAGTGCAGAAATAACTGAAATCCATACTGGTGAAAATTGGCACTGCAAATCGTTTGCGTTTTACTGTATTCACGAACAAAAAGTTTTCGATAAATCTGCAAATCTGAAATTTTTCCACTGTATTGAACCAATGGAATTGCCCCAAATATATCACTCTATAATCCCATTGAGAATTGTATAAAGGGAATCTGGGGATTTTGAATACAAAGCAAGGCAATAAGATGTAATTGGAGGAAAGTTTTCAGATTTATACTCTGCAATTTTGTGTGTAATTTTTAAATTAAAAAAAAATTGAGAGAAATATTGTGAATGTGTAAATGAAAAATGATTAATTTCATCAGGTACAAATGGAATTTGTGAACAATCCACATATTATGGAAAAGTTGAATGTAAGATAACTGCTTGGGTTGAAAAACCTCAACAAAAGACAACATTTTTTTTTCCTTGTACCTGATTGAATTGATTATTTGATATTTCCACATATAATTTTATATTTTACAGGAAACACCCCAAATCCAAAATACCCTCCATGCAATTCTATTGGAGGTATACATGTGAAATATCATCAAAAGACATCATTGTATTGTAGATTGTTATTATTTTATGAATTATGTTTGTATAAAAACTTCACTTTATTTGAGAAGGAAGTTTCTGAGAACTCAGCATGTATGACCCGGCAGGTACTTTGAATGAATGACATTCAAGTAAGAAGAAAAAATCAGTTAGTTCAACAGGTAAATAATACAATCTTCTGACGTATTTGCCTAATCTATAGATTATTATAGAAGCTGTGAACATGGAATCACAATTCCATTAAACAAACTGTGTATGATTCACTGACCGAGTTTTGACTCAGAATATCAACATTATTAATGTTATAGGATTTGTTACACTCATTATCATATTATTATATCATATTTTCTATGGGATCATCGAATACCTGAGTACATGGAGTGTCGCAACCAAAGTTGGCAGAATATCAAGTAATAGGGGAGCCCAAGCGGAGATTTTGGGATCTAATCAAGCGCGGCAGAATAACATAAGGGGGAAAACCTTGCACCCTGTTAAGTACCCTTTATATAGGGTCGTGCGTTTAGGGAATAGTAAAAAAAGTTAATCGTTAGAAAAACTCGAGCGCGTCAGATTAAGGCAAGGTGAGTTAATTACATGCAGAAAATTGTGCATTTCAATAATCTGACGATTTGCACGTGACATAAGGAAAAAGGAGAGTCACAAAGTTGCAAAAAAATAACGTCACCTGGACATTCTCGAGCGCGGTTAATTTTTTTTATTTATTTAAAATGAAATCATTCAAGGATCACGGGAATAATATAATCTGCCGATTTCCACAAGCCAAAGTAGTTAAAATCATTAATAATATAGGGGAGCCCCATAGGGAATTATGGGATTTACCCAAGCGCAGCAGATTAACATAAGGGGGGATACCTTGCTCCCTGTTGAGCATCTCCACCATATATAAGCCTTCTAAGTAGGGCCGCGCGTTCAGGGCAGCCGATCAGAATAGTAAAAAAAACGATCCTTAGAAATATTCGAGCGCGTCAGATTAAGGTAAGGTGGGTTACTTACATGCTGAAAAGTGTGCATTTCAATAATCTGACGAGTAGAACGTTACCTTGACATTCTTGAGCACCGTCGATTTTCTTTTTAGTTTGAAGGAAATAATTCAAGGATAACGGGAAAAATATAATCTGCCGATTTCCACAAGCCGAAGTAACAGAAGACGTTAATAAAGTTTAGTACGTGCAGCTGCAGTGAAGCATATATTCCCCACTCCGTGCCTCTCTTTCCCTTTACATTATATACACAATGCTCTGGCTTGTTTGGGTTATGATATAAGTTTTGAGAAATAAACTTTTGTGAATTTAATATCTGCTATACTATGAGTGATATTATAATGAAGTGTGTATTTCGTGAACAAGATACATCTGAAAAAATTGTTAAATTTGCATCGAAAACATTAATAATTGCAAGACGGTTTTGGAGTATCGTCGGAGCAAACCGGTTCTCAAGGAAACACGAACAACGTACAATAATTTTGAAATTTTGGCTGAAACATCATTAAATTAAGGATATCACGCACAGTGTTATAAGTTATTCACAGTGATTAAAATACATTCCGATTTCAAAAATTCGGAACAACAGTAAAGTGCAGCGGAATGTGATAATGCTTCGGAAGTTTCTGAGGAGAGTTCCGAATCAATTTTTTCTGTTATTTCCATTTCATGCTATTTTCCGCGCATTTTAATCGACACATTTAATGATAAAAAAAATCATGAACAATTTTTTTTCAAATCGTCATATAAGGAAAGTCCCTCCAAATAATTGTCAGATTATGGGTCAGCATGTCTAGGACATCAAACTGAACCATCTCTATGATAATCTGACGCGCTCGAGTATTTCAAGATGGCGATTTTTTTTTGCATTTTAAAAAAGCCGCCGCGAGCTTGCGTTACCTCCGAATCGTCAGTCTTTCGAATGGGAGTTTCTTTTGGGTTCACTTAATATCCTCTCTGAATATCTAACGCGCTCGAATGAATTCATTTTTTCCCATTTTCTACCCTTCCATACGGCCACCCCCACCATGCAAACCGGCAGATTAACATACCTCCGTTATCAGAGACATGTGGAATATATACACTTTTCATATCTGACGCGCTCAAGTATTTCTATATGACTATTTTTTTAACATTTTTGAAAACCTGTAGCTGCTCCCTCCACCGGTGGAAGGGTATAGATCGTATAACCTTTCTTTCTATTTACCATCTAATCTTTGAAATCCAATAGGTCCCCACCACGCTCGAATAAATCCCCATTTAGCGTCTTGGGCTCTCCTACTAAAGTAAGTAAGTTAGTAAATTTATTCAGGTTAGTATAAGTTTCATCTACAATATCAATTCATAACTAAAACTTGAAATAAACATTATGATTTACAGATTATGTTCCAGGCTGATCTACCTAAGCAAAGCTTGTGTTGTAGTCATCAGCCTGAAGTTGTAAAGTTTATACCTATATTTTGAAGTATGAAAATTGAGGAGAAAAAAAAGAGTTATTTACAATGTGAAGATCAAATTTGTTGTGATGAGGGAGAGAGAGTAGGGTGTTTTTTTCTTTTTTAGTCAAGTTCATACACCGTTTTTAGTTTGTTATAATTTAGGATTACAAATTCTTTGAGTTTAGATTTCATTTTGAATTTATTAGGGATGATTCTGATATCTATAGGGACTAGGTTTGACAGTTTTGGCCCAAAGTATGATATAAATCTCTGCGTGTGGCTTAGTCTACAGATTTAGCACGTGTGTTGTATATATGGCTTATATGAGAAATGGGATTGTTTTGCATCCATATTAGGCAATGGTAGGTCTATAGTTTTCTTAATTCTTTGTGAAGTTCTTTAGTTGAGTATCTTCTATTTTCCTTAAAAATTATTTTTAATATAGTATTTTGCATAACTTCAAGAACGTGTAATAATGTTTTACTAAGACCACCCCATATAATGATGCAATATCTCAATATGGATTCAGCAAGTGAGTTGTAAATCATAAGTAGGAGTTTTTTATTAGTAACACTCCTAAGTTGATAGAATTTATAGACTAACTTATTTAGTCTTTTAACTGTATTATCTGCGTGTTCTTCCCATCGCAGGTGTTGGTCCACATAAATACCCAAATATTTTATGTTGTCAACTTTTTAATTTTTGGGCATGAACACTGCGTTGGCGATCGGCAGAGATGTTAATGAATAGTGAGTATGTTATTCATGGGCTGATCTTTTTTTGTTGTGGTAAATGCAATAAATTTCGTTTTTTCTAGATTCAGACTCAGAAGGCTCATATTCAACCAAGAGATAACATATTTGAGCCCTGTTTCAGCTTTCTTGTAGACTTCCTCCCAGAAGTTTCCTGCAAATAGAAGAGCAGTGTCGTCCGCGTAATATATTATCCTGCAATTGATGTTCAAAAGTTTATTAAGACTGTTGATATGAATCAAAAATAAGATTGGACCTAATACTGTACCCTGTGGGACGCCCATGGTGATAGGTAGTGGATCGCTGTGAAGACTGTTTATTTTAACCTTTTGATGTCTGTCAGATATATAGTTTTTGAATAGATCTAGTGTGATTCCTCTAACTCCTATAGTTTCTAGACGTTTCAGGGGAATTTGATAATTGACAGTATCAAAGGCTTTAGCCAAGTCTAAGAAAACCGTCAAGCCTTTTTCTTGTCATTAAAGTTTTTCCATACACTGTTGATCAGTTGGAATATTGCATTTTCAGTTGACATGTGTTCTCTGAAACCAAATTGGCCTTCAAATTAGATATTATTTTTCTCCAAAAAATCAATCAGTCTATTTTTCAAACACTTTTCGAAAACCTTAGCAAAATTATTGATAATGGTTATTGGTCTGTAATTCGTTGTAAGTTTTCTGTCACCAGTTTTGAGAACTGGGGTGGTTATAGATTCTTTGAAAGCAGCTGGTATATTACCCCTTACAAAGCATAAATTAATAATATGACAAAGAGGACTCCACAGAAGTAAATTGTGTTTTTTTATAAATTGCGCCGTTATACTGTCAGGACCAGGAGAGCTATTGTTTTTCAAAGTAGATATTATTTTAATAATTTCATTTCTTGATACTGGGCTTAGAAAAAAATAATTTGCAATATTACATTCAATTTCCGGGATAGTGTCATGTTTATCAATTTTCCTTGCCATCTGTTGTCCTATATTTGCACAGAAATTATCAAAGTAATCTGATTTTTCCTTATCATTAACAATTATTGGTCCACTTTCATTTGTAATATTATATTTATCTTTTTGTTTCAAGTTATTGTTTATCATTTCATTCAAATTTTCCGATGATTCTGTTGGGCGACGTGAATCTTATTCATGTCATGATTATTCTTATGAGTTTTAATTAGATTGTTAAGATAGTTTCTGTACTTTTTGTATTCTTTATTCAGTTCTTCGGTATACCGCCTATTTAATGTTTTCTCCAGGTTGTCTCTGAATCTGATTGATGTTAAAATACCTGTAGTCATCCAAGGTTTCAGTTCTTTTTTGAAAGTTTCATGGATTTAGTTTGAGTGGATAAAATAATATATGTTTTAATTTTTTCAATAAATAGGTTGTAAACGCGTATTGAGAACTATATTCACAGCCAATATCAGAATTTCTCGATATCTATCAGATGTTCACAAACTCCCAAAGTTAAAATAAAACCAAAAAAGTTTTTTCGAAGGTTTTTTATTTCAGTTTTTTTTCTTAATATGCAATTCAGATTGTTTTTGGAACGAAGTTCCTTTAGGCGGCTCGCGGTAGGTGTTGACGGGAAGAAATCGTCACGTAATAAAAAAAGCGTTATGCCCCTCTATGCGACTTTCTCTCTCTCTCTGTCACTTTCTATTTGATGCAAGTCTGTGTGACAAGCGTATAGCCCTTGCTCATACGATTCCGAAGGTATATGAAACAATCCGAACGCTATTCTGCTTGCGGGAAATTTAAAATAATACATCAGCGGTAGCGAATACAAGTCGGATATTATCGTTGAGTTGTAATACGTGGAAGATATTTTGGGTTCTTTTATATTTCTATATAACGTGTGTTCAGATGATGATATCCTCTTTACACGCTTTATATTAGCTTCACTTGTATGTTTGTTTGTTTGTAACCGTCTCCTTTGGGCGCAATTTTGACCCACTTCCAGACGTCCGAATGATTTGAAATTTGACAGGTGTACATAATTCCGGTGAGAATGCATTAAGAAATTTTTGTGTGGAAAAAAAACAAAATGGCGGCTCCAATATGGCGTACGAGTTTCGTGATTATGGTACGATTCACTTCAAAATTAGTATCTGAGGGTTCTCGTGGTCGGAGATTATGATTCTTTTGTGATTATGGTCTGATTCTGTTCAAAATTGGTATGTGGGGGTTTTTGAGGTCTCATATTCTGATTCTTTTGTGAAAATTGGAAAATTCGAAATGGCGGCTTTAAAATGGCGGCCGAATTCTGTGATTATGGTCCGATTCTATTCAAAATTGGTATGTGGGAATTTTTGGGGTCAAATATTAAGATTCTTTTCTGAAAATTTGAAAATCGAGATGGCGGCTTTAAAATGGAGGCCGAGTTTTGTGATTATGGTCTGATTCTATTTAAAATTGGTATGTGGGGGTTTTTGGGGTCGAATATTATGATTCTTTTGTAAAAATTGGAGAGTTCAAGATGGCGGCCTTAAAATGGCGGTGAGTTTTATGATTATGGTCTGATTCTAATCAAAATTGGTATGTGGGGGTTTTTGGATTCGGAGTTTATGATTACCTGATATAATAAGATTATTTCATTCTTCAATTTGCAAAAAAATAATAAAAATAATAGTTTAAAAAAAACTAAAAAAAACACGCTTTTATAAATAAACCACACTAAAAAGTGGGAAATAAATTATAGTTTGAAAAAATTAAAAAACACGCTTTTATAGAAAAACAGAATAAAAAAATTATTTTATTTGAAAAAAAGCGGGGGGTGCAGTAAAGTAAGAAATGTCTCAGATCACAGATAATTGTTGGCCGAGGCGATACGATGCACCCCACGCTTTTTTTTAAATGAAATAATTTTTTTTCTTATTTTAAAGTTTTTTAGTCTGGTTTTCTATAAAAGCGTGTTTTTTAGTTTTTTCAAACTATTATTTATTTGGACATAATTTCTTATGTTTTTTTTAAGTTGGAATAATGGTTTACATCAAATAAGTGGCACGTCAATTTGATATAATATAGCGAATAGTATTATCAGGAATAAAATACTTTTTACTGTGGCGGAGGTGTTTGAAAAAAGGATATATAGAAAGTGCATGGCATAATGACAATTAAATGTGATGGAATAGAAAACGTAAACTTCCAAGTGGAAAAATATTGAGAAAAAGAAACACAAAATAGTGGATACATGAGATTGATGACAGCATATTCTGCTGCCTCGACATTAATTGATTTATTGGATCGTTTGGAACCATGGAGGGAGCATAACGCTTTTTTCTCACGCGACGAAAATATACAAATTCAAACAATCTAAATCTCCATATCGAATTACATTCGGAGTTAAAGAAAAAGCCACGGAACTTCTTTCCTGACAGGGGTCCGCCGACCGCATACGGTTTTTTTCATTTTCAAACTGTTTCCGCCCAATTTGGATTTTTTTTCAATTCTAAATTTTTCTGCTGTTATTTTTTCCATTTTGGGAAGATTATATTGAAATACTACATATTGCTAACGTCACCTCTTCAAGATTTTGAAATTATTTTGGGATATCTTCGCCTATCGCCTCCAGAGTTCAAAGTAGAAATTCATACATGATAATTCGTTATTATTTTTCAGAAAAAATCAGTAGAGGGATTGTGTATATCCACGTTTTCTCTTAATAGACGAGTGAACTGGATTTTTCAATTTTATTTCAGATCAAATTGAATAACTTACTAATATCTTCGAGGAATTTTTTATTTGAATCAAACTGGAATGGAACCATTTTGGTTATACTTTCGTCTTTCAATATGAGTTAGATATACAAGGTGAGTCAGAAGTACTTTGACAAACTTCAGGAAGAGATTCCTCACAATATTCTCATATGAATTGTCCAAATAAATATATGTCCGGAAACGCTTCGTTTCCAAGATACAGGGTGTTGAAGTTTCATTTTTATTTTCATTTTTGTCAAATTACTTTCGAAATACTGACCTTAATTGAACGAAAATTGGTTATTCGATAATCGATGCGTGTTGAAGTTATAACATTATTTTGCATTTTTCACAAGAATGCTTAGGAAATGAATTTGACGTTCAAGTGGGTATAGTTTTGGTAATTACATATTATGTGACAGTTACACGTTTTGTTGGTTTGTTGAAGTTTCTGTACGTTTTAAAATACAAATTTTGAAAAAATGGATTATCCAAACAATATAGCTCATTTAGCCGATATGCATTCCGTTTATGGCCTTGCGGATGGCAATGCGCGCGAAGCAAGATGTATTTACCAGGAGCGATTTCCTAATCGAGTACTGCCTTCAGCTCCAACATTTACCAGTCTCCACCGTCGTTTGGCAGAAACAGGTAGCTTTGAGAAGGCAGCTGATATTAGTGGAAGCCACGAGTACTCCGAACCCCAGAATTGGAAGAAGCTGTTCTGAACGCTCTCGAGGATAATTCAGAAACAAGTACAAGAATAATTGCTGGAGCTCTCAATTCTACTCAGTCCACAGTTTGGAGAATTATCCACGATCAACAATTTCATCCATACCATATTTTAAGGGTACAAGCTTTTTTGCCACGAGACTTTCCCCAACGCATTACTATGTGTCAGTGGTTTTTGAGAAAATTGGCTGGAAATCCTCAATTTTCAAGATATGTTCTCTTTACGGACGAGGCAACCTCCTCTCGAAATGCTATCACACACTTTCATAACAACCATTTTTGAGCTCTGGAAGATCCGTACCCAGTTAGTGGAAGACATTATCAGTATCAATTTTATGTAAATGTATGGGCGGCAATAATTGATAATTATTTGATAGGTTCTTTCTTTCTTCCATTTTGACTAAATGGCGCAACTTACAGAGACTTTTCAGAAAATGAATTGCCAGGACTACTTCAGAATGTACCATTAGAAATTTGTATTCGCATGTGGTTTATGCACGATGAGGTTCCGGCCCAATTTAGCGTTGTAGCCAGGGAATTCCTCAACACTGTCCATCCAAATCGATGGATCGGTAGGAGTGTAGAAGAACCTAACCAGACGTGGGCACCAAGGTCCCGGATCTAAACCCGCTAGATTTTGGAACGGAGTTCCTTATCGCGCGTTGCGAAAGGGGGCTAGATGGAATAAATTAAGACCAAAAGTTGTAACGAGACTTTTTGCTGTAGTTGTAAGCCGTGCGGCGTGCGCGTTTTTCTCTGTCTGTCTCTCTCTCTCTCTCTCATAGAAAGCAAGCCAGTTATTTTCGTTTCGTTTTTTTTTTCGCATTGAACAGTGTGGTGTCGCGACGATTATTTTTGTTGAGTGTATACAGGTTTTTTGTACATAATAAATAATAAATATTAATAACAATAATAAATACTGACTGTGTTTCTGCACAAGTTCCGGATATTGCTGATGGAGTTAGGTAAGTAGAGATTTTATACAGACAATAATAAATGCTCATGTATTTTTAGCAAGTACGCATTATAACCTCTCTTTACTATTGTGCTAACCGAGTCATACGCGTTATAATCTCTCCATTATTGTGTGTTTAGCGAGTGTACGCGTCATAACTTTAATCAACTTAAAAGCATATTATATTTTGATATTACAATATCAATGCGTATGTACTATAATTGAGCCTACTGATTAAGTTTATATTACATAATATTTGTTAATACTAAAAATAATATTATTATAACTTAAAAATAAATTATTACAATTCCTTCACTAATTAATCGGAAGGAACTTCGTTCCATCCGGGTGTCCCTTGACACTTCTCAACTTTTTTTATTTTCGGGGACATTTGAAGTCGTCAGTTTATAAAACTCCAGAAGCGAACGAGGAAGATCTAAGAAACCGAATGGTAGACGCCTGTGAAACAATAAGATACACACCAATAATTTTTGAGCGGGTACGAGATTCAATGACTAGAAGACCTTTATCTTCGTTGGAGGTGGACACTTTGAATAATTTATTTGAAAACAATTCAGTTTCCTTTATTTCATTTTATTCTACATATTCAAAATTTCTTGAAATAAAATGTTGATATTTCTTGCAAATTTTATTGAAATAAATACAGATTTTGCACCCTTGATACAAAAATAACTATTTCAAACGAGTAAAAATAAATGGAATAGGTGGCGTCCCCTACAAAAAACCAAAACTACTTACTTTAACGTCAAATTCATTTCCTAAGTATTCTTGTGAAAAATGCAAAATAATGGTTATAACTTCAACACGCATCGATTATCAAATAATCGACTTGAAATTTCCGAATCCAAATATATATATAAAACGGTTGCTTATAGCGACTTGAAACAACGATAGCTTTTTTACGTAGATATGATGGAGAAATTGATGTTTTTACTGAAAAATGTGCTAGAAGTATGCTCAAAGAAGTTATGAATCTTCAAGATAGTAAAAGACGAGTAGGTGGCGCCCCCTACGAGTAAGAAGAATAATAACATCAGGTTCGAATTTGACACCTCAAAAAACCTCTCAATATCGATTTTCGTTCAATTGAGGTCAGTATTTCAAAAGTCATTTAAAAAAAACGGAAATAAAAATAAAATGTCAACACCCTGTATCTTGGAAACGAAGCGTTTCCGGACATATATATTGTGAGGAATCACCTCCTGAAGTTTGTCAGAGTATTTCTGACTCACCCTGTATAGAAATTAAAGTAGGTTTAGGGAAATTTGAAACCTTCAATTTTTGATCGATGAGTTTGAGGTTTACAGAAACATAAAAATGCTGTTTGTGTTTTCTGACGAAAAAAATATTTCTCATGACACATTAACCTTATTGTTGATATATTCAGAATCAATCTCACATCTATGAATATCTACTCTATCAATCACCATTCGAATTCCGTTGGAATTTTTCAACAAAAAATCACTCCATAATGAAAAAACTGAATGCAAATGGAGATGAAATTTCCCCGGGTTGACCTAGAGCCATTTCCATTTTTAGCAGATTCAATAGGGGAATTTTATTGTCATACCTCGCATTCAATTGAACTGGAGCAATATGTGAAATGGGTATTGTGGAAAGCTAGGTAGAAATTGATTAGTTCCAAATCACCAAAATAGCTCTATTGTAACTGGGGTTTTTCATATGCACCGAATTCTGAGGCAACCCACATGAAATGTGTAGATTATTCAACCCAATCGATTTTTCCTTCATTATTTCTTCATTATTCATTATTCAATTGATGATACCTAGTATATCAGTCAATGTTCGATTGAATATGGTATGAATCAAGCTCAATCGATGGATGAATGGACTGAAAAAGGTACTACTGACTCAAGATTCAGGCTCTCTGAACTTGTTAGTACCACAATCTTCCTCCAAACCCAAAAATATTCTGTGAGGGTATTGGCCAAGGAGTTTTATGGAAGAGGCTCAATAAGGGCACTGAAAACTCTGGAGTCACACTCTCGAGCTTTTACTGCTTGAGCTGCGAGGTGAAAAGTGAATCAGAGTTGAAATAAGGAGCGACTAATCCTATTTCCCAGCCAAAAAACCTTCTGTAGAACTTAAGAAAGTCAGTTAACACAGGAGTTTCGACGATGGAAACTATGTCAATAAAGAATCTGATTTCCCGGGAAAAAGTAATCATCTTCTTGAAACTGACTTTTCTCACACACTCTGTGTCCAAAAAAATATCTCCAAAGCCAGATTTCTTAACTGCTGGCACCGCTGGTCATTCGGTGAGGATGCAAGTTGATGTCTCCCAGTCCTCCAGGCACCTCCTGTACGGAATCTCTCGTGATCCCGATGTTACAAAGGTGCTTGGTGGAATGGCGTTGTCTACTGGGGAGCTCTTCTTCTGTTCCTATATTCCTCCTATTCTCTTCTGCAGAAAGACTGTATATGCAGCTCCAATCATCTTGTTTCTGGATCACCTTTCCATTCATCATCAAATATATCCATCATGATTTTTCTCTTGGATGATGCAGTACATGGAAGAAATGCTCCTTGAACTGGTCCTGGCCCTAGTGCACAGCATATTGTTACTTTTCTGGTCAGAAAGTCAGTCTTCTCATTTTCAAGTGTCCCTGTTTGTTTAGGGACCCGAGAGCTTGACCTCATTGGTCGTTAATACTTTTTGCAGTTCATTAATGCATTCCAGATGATGATCTGGATCGACAACTTCTCCTGGAAGATCGTTTTCATCGTATTCTTGAGATAACCCAATCATGATGTAATCCGACCGGCTTTGATGGATGAACTGAAGGCTTCAATTAGAGGATTGAATCCTAAAAAAGCACTAGGTTACGACTGAATTACCAATCGTGTGATTAAGTATTTCCCGGATAACCAGGTGCAGTCACTTTTGAATATAATTAACAATTTCCTACGCCATAAAAGATTTCCTCGAAGGAGGAAGCATGCCATTGTGGATATGATCTCAAAGGAGAGACAGAATCCGACCTTTTCGAAAAACTATCGACGGATCAGTCTGCTTTGCAGTTCAGCTAAGTTGGCTGAAAATGTCGTTCCAGAAAGGCTCGATGAAGAAGTGGAGGAGAAAAATGTCTTACTGAATGAGTAATTCGACTTTTGACGTGCTCATTCCACCGAGCTCCAGGTTGAGGCTGGTGGAAGACGCCATAACATCACTGAATACCAACAACAGTGCCTATATTATAATTTAAGACATCAGTAAGGCATTTGACAGAGTTTGGCATGAGGGCCTACTCTCCAAACTAATCGATTTTCACCTGCCTCTGAGCCTGGTCAAGTGGATCAAGTCGTTCCTCATGGGTAGGACATTTCAGATAAAGGTCGACAATCCTTTCTCGGATTCGAGAGAAATTGAGAAAGGCGTTTCTTAGGGGGCAGTGCTGTCTCCCTAATTATGCGCCTTCTACACGTGAGGAGTGGACACGTAAAGATCTCCTCCTTGGCTGACGATAAGGCTTTGTTTTCCTCTTCAGCCAACCATTTGCAGAATGCATTGAACGACCTCCAGCAGTGGTACCTGGAGTGAAAAATTAAGCGAAATTCTGACAAAACGCGAAAAAATTCGATGGTACGAAAGAGAAACAACCCGGAGAGGGGGGGTATCTGTTCTGGAAGGGAGATAGGATGGTCCGAGTGGGTCGAGTACTGGGAGTAACGGTGGATTGCCGGCTCACCTGGAGACCACACGTCAAAATGATCAAAAACAAAATTGGATGACACTCGAAAAGCTAAGGTCCCTGTCTTCTTAACTCACACAAGTCTCTGACTATCGAGGGTTGCTTTGCAACTGAGTTTGCGGGTAAAAACGATTTTAAACAACAATTTTTTTTTATACCCACTGACTAACAGTTCTGATTCATAGAATGATGTTCAGGCCCATCATTTTGTATGCCTCGGCCGCCTAGGGCCAAACATGCAAGACTAGCATTCGCGTCCTGGAACGGGCGCAAGTGGAAGTCCTACGGATGATAACGAACGCTCCGTGGTATGTGCCGAACGATCGGATCGGATCCTCGAAGACTTGAACCTGCCTTCCATCAGGAGTATTATTGGAGATCGAAATCAGAAACTATTCGATTGTGCAATAACCCACGAGAACCTCCTCGTGACGGAAACCACTGTACAACATAGATGACCCCTTGCGCTTTGAACGTCCCAGGCGCTCCCAGAAGTGATAGGCTACTTACTAATCCATACTGGGTAGTGAAAGTTGCATTCTATTTCAATCCACCCCCCATTTAGGGATAATTGTGATTATTCACATTATTGAGCTACCCAGAGATTCTCAGCTTAGATATTTCATTGAAACGCTGGAATGTAGATTGCACCAATGATATTTTTTGGGTCAATATAAAAAAAACAGTTCTTTCGTAAGGGTAGTTTATACCTGCGATTTCTCGAGACCGAGGGTTTGCGGTGAATTTATTTCATTAAAAAGGTAGAAAATTATTGCATGAAACATATTATTTGTTCCATCATGAAAATATTTTATTGAGCACCCTTATGGGGGTAGGTTATACTTGAGATTTTTGGAAGAACTTTGCTGACGGGGTATCCAATGAATATATTTCATTTAAACGCTGGAAAATATATTATTCGTGCCACATAGAAAAAATTCACATCAGCTACCTTGTAAGGGTAGCTTTCACTTTTTGAAAATGAACCTTTTCATAAATAATTCAGTCTCATGATTAATTAACTAAAAAATTCTATGAAATACATGACTCCTCGTGCTACATATGTAACAGTTCACCATTATTCTATTCAACCGGTATTTTTTCAATATACTGTATGCACTTTATAACTCTCCTATTTTTTATGTCAAATGCAAATAAAATTAATATTTATTCACTTAACTAGGCAGAAAAGCACAAGATTTAATGCCATGTCATGTGGAACATATAATTTCTTCTCCACATTTGCTGTTATTTCACGCAAAATCTTTTTTTTATATTTATCAATTGCATTTCATTATAAATATCCGACTAATTGAATTATTTTAACAAAGGTATCTGGCTCTCCGTTACTATGTTTACTGCTGATGACGTTTGTTGAGTTGTTTGTGTTTACTTCAATGTCATTGTCAATTCAAAAAAGTTGTCAAGAAACAGTTCGAAATGGATGTAATTGAAAGTGAGCATTAGTTATTACCATTAACACCACCTAAGTTAAGAGACCTGGCGCGGAATGTGGAATTGAATCTATTACCGGATAAGTCAAGAACTATATATAAACTAACATACAGTAGATATTTTTCCTATCTTTCAAATTAAATGAATGGTGTACCTATTCGATGTTGAAAGCTACCCTGAACATAACATTGATTTTTTCAAAATAACTGAAGATACGAGCTTTTTTGATACGGCAGTCAGATGGTTTCTAGGAAATAAAATCCCGAGTTTTTCAAAGACAAGAAATCGAGAAATTTCTATCAGAGGCCCCAGATTAACTGTATTTGAGCATGAAGGTGGGAATATACTGAAAATTATCTATTATGGATTGAGGAACTACTTTTCAATTAATATTTTAGGTTGTACTTGTTGCAGTAGCTGGGGCTTGTAGATGTGATGAGCATTTGTAAATGAAAACGTATGATATAAATGATATGGGCGACAAACTGCTAATTATGCTACCAAATACCAAGACCAAGAGAACAAGATTTTTCATAGTAACGGAATATTTGAGCGTTTACAGAAAATATGCAGCCTCCAGACCCTCGAATTTGAATAGTCGGCATTTCTTCTATAAGTATGCGAACGGTAAAGCACATCGACAAGTCATTGGCATTCACATGTTCGGTGAAATGCCAGAAGAAATTGCTACATTTCTGGAACTAGCCCTTGTGAAAGAGTATACTGCGCACTGCTTTCGAAGTACTTCGGTCACGTTGCTGGTACATTCTGGTGGGGACATAACAATGTTGAAGCAACATGGGGGATGGAAGTCTTCCGCAGTCGCGGAAGGCTATATCGAGGACTCGCTAGCCCATAAGTCGAACATTGGCAACACAGTTTTTCCGGAGTATCAAGTAGTGTGCATAATAATATTGTTTATTTCACAAATAAGGAGGTAAGTGGGTAGAGTTCAATTGTATTTAACAATTGTTCATAATTCACCATAAATATTTCCAATAAGTAGAAATTTCCTGTTGTGGTTTGTAGTTGTAATGTAATAAAACCAGTTTTGTGTAATTTTTTCCATTTGAAACTCTATCATTTTGTGTTTACCTAATGTTACCTGGAACGTTGCATAGCAACGAACTTTTTCTGCATAGGCAGAAAAGGTCCACTTTTTCTGACTGGGCAGTGAAAATACAACTTTCAAGCCTGTCAAGTATCATTGAAAAGCCGCTATCAATGTCATTTGGAGAAAAAATATTTTGTTTCATCATGGCAATAATCGATGGAATAGAAATGGGTCAAAATCAGCTTTCTATTATTAACATTAATATGAGGTTATTTTTCGGAAAGCTTTACTGAGCGAGAGTTTTTGGTAAGGCTATTCCATTGAACCGGTAGGAAATGCTCGCACATCACATATTTTTTGCGCGATCATAGCAAAAATACAGATGAGCTCTCTCATGAATGTAGTCATACTTACGATTATTAGGAGGAGTTTGCATTGACCGAAAGTATCCATCGAAAATATTCCGATGAAACGCTGGGATATGATTCCCTGAAACATATGATTATTTGTCCACTATAGAAAATACTCACATTTGACCATTGTTTGTTTAGGTTGCATTTCATTTATATATTTTCTGAATATTGTACCGGTCAATTCCGATATAAATTTGATTTTCCATACTGATTCTGCAAAAATTATTCAATTGGAATTATATATTGAAATTGTATTTTCATTTTTAAGTATATCAATCATGAGACTGAAATGTTCATTATAAGGTTTATTTTATGTTATTTGATTAGCAGTTTCCGCAAGTGATTTTTTCCTATAGTGGCACGAATAATATGTTATGTGCTATGATATTCCAGCGATTCAATAAAATATAGTCATTGGATAGCCCCAGTCAGCAAAGTTCTTTCAAAATCTCAAACTACCCACATGAGGAAACTGACTGGAATATTCTTATAGTGGCACAAATAATATGTTTTATGCAATAATTTTCTACCGTTTTAATCAAATATATTCACCGAAAACCCTCGGTCAACGAAGCTTCTCGAAAAATCGCAGGTATAAACTACCCTTACCTAGGGACTGATTTGATTTTTTTTATGGTGACACAAATAAAATGTTTTGTGCAATCTACGTTTCAGCTTTAAAGGAAAGTAGAGTTATTAGAAAAATCACAAGTACAAACTACCCCTGAATGGGGGTGGATTTAATTTTTCATAGATGTCAATTTTGCATTATTATCTCAATAGCCGCATTACAAGTTATCATAATAAATCGCTTATTACATGACAAAAAAGAAAGTTTCGAATACACCCTGTATCAACTAATGCAATTGCTATCGTGATCGAGTACAATTAATCTTATATGCCTGAATTTTCAGCAAATCTTATCGATTCCTAGAAACCACCTTATATCTGTGCCTAGTCCTTTTCGAAAATATCACTCTGAAATTGATTCGTCATGTAAATTTCATAATTGATTGGATAATTGATGTGTATTGAATTCCTAATTAGTAACGGATAAGTGGAATTAAATGCGAGCTTGTGATAAAAAATGGGAATTCCTCAGTTTGAGTGGTTCACTCTAATGAATTTTTCGTCAAGGGAACATTCTGAAGGATAACGAAAAACAAAGTTCCTTTGAAGTATTCCGTGAAGCATTCTACTGGAAAGATTAACACGAGAGACAGGTTTTCCAGAGTGTTTTGGTTTTGAACTCAAACAATCAAGAATTAATGAAAAATTGAATTAAGCTCGGACGGTATTTGAGTTAATTCGAAATCTGAAATGATTCAATTAGCGGAATATAAACATAGCAAGATGAGTTTATCACAGAGAGAAAATCTGAATTTATACAAGTGACCGTAATTGCTCAGATGTAGATTCAAATCTCGCAATTAAAATTAAATTTCTTCTTGTGTTATCTCTGGCTTTCGTTCGCAGAGTAGTCAGTCATTTCAACACCCCATCCGCGTCCTGACGCTAAATTTGAAATTGTTCTCCTTTCGGAAAACTTTTATGAATACGTTCTCCTCCCGAGGAAATTAAGTGGGTCGCAAAAAGGATTTTCAGATAAGGTAGCTGAAATGACGAATTAGTGTGTGTAGAAACTGGAATCAGTTTTCAGAAACAATTCGACAAACAAATGATTAAACAACTGGTATTGGATCAGGAAATAATAACAAAATATTTTGGATTAAATTGAAGGTAAGCTTTCCTGAAATTTTTCTCTATATATCCTTTGATGAAGTGAATGGGTCAGAACTAAAAGAGAACTGATCAGTATTGAACATCTCTAGGTGTGTTCCAATCACACCAAGTCATCAGTTCATTCGAAATAAAATTGAAAAGTGAGAAAATTTTACTTTAATTCCATTGTTCTCATGTGACTTCAGGAATTAATTCATTCAATGAAGATCTTAATCTGTTCTTGAATTTAAACTAGAAGAAAAATACAAATGATATGAAAATAAAGTCAAAAACAGAAAGTCACCGGTTGATTTTCTGTGATGTTTTTTTTCCATCGAGGGTTTTTCCATGTTTTTTTTTTTTTTCATAATGAATATAAATATATATATATATATATATATATATATATATATATATATATATATATATATATATATATTTATATATATATATATATATATATATGTTTCTTGGTAGATTTTTGCGGGTACAATGTGTTGAGATAGTTTCTCGGGTTTCTGTCCGCGTTCTGTGTTTTTGGTCCTTGAAAGGTCCGATTCCACGACGTTTCAGCAAATCCACATTTTCCATCTTCAGGTGATGTCTCATTCATTCGATTGTTTCAAACTCGACTGATGTTTTCGTGTTGTGCTCCTCAATTTGTAATGTTAGTCGATTGAGCACGATCGTCACTATCGGTTTCCTTCGTTCGTGTACTGTTGCGTGTAGAGCCGGAAGACGTCGTTGGATGCGTTGTTGCCAGATCGCCACCAGGGTTGCTCAATTGTGCACGATTGTCACGATCGGTCTCCTTTGTTCGTGTTATGGGGCCGGAAGAGGTCGCTGTCGGACGTGCCGTTGCCAGGTGGCCATGGGTGTTACTGGGTGAACTCTCTGCTGAAAGCGTCGATGTTCCATCACCGTTGATGTTTTGTTGTTGATTCGTTTATCGGTGGGTCAAGATAGGTCGCCATATGGTCTTTGACTGTCATTTCTTTTGTTCATATAATGTGATCGTTTTTCTATTTCGATGGCTTTTCTCGTTGTTCTTTAGTGGAAATTCTCATTACTTGCCAACGTCCGAGTGTCATTAAAGTTTATGCTGTGTCCTGTTAGTATGTTGGAATGGGAACGATGTGGTCCCTTATCTTGTGTTCCTATTTGCGAATGTTGATTATTATCTTTGTGTGGCCTATGTTTGTTTTTTCACAATTTCCACAGACTCTTTGGCATTCTAGTGTTATACGGTCTTTGGGATTTCTGAGGTATCTCATTGTTCGGTATGTTGTGAACGTTATAAGGATATTGTGGCGATGAAAAATCCTACTGATCCTGTCCGTTGTACCATTTATATATGGTAAGAATGTTTTGCCAATCGGTGGTTCCTGAACCTCTCGTTATTTCTTTTTACTCTAGATGTTGCTTTGATAGTTCTCTTGACGTATTCATTCATTCGGGAGGTCGTTTCGATATTATCCAACTCCTCTTTTATGTGGTCGTTGTCCGCCAATCTTCTTGATCGAGTTATTAGTGTCTTCAAAATTGATATCAAGATTTTTCAATAGTAATTTCTGAAGCTTGTAATCCGTACTTCAAGAAGGTTTGATTGGTTTTATTAAAAAAATGTAATTCATAATAAAATTTCGACAAAATTAAACAAATGTTGCTTCAAAATCCGTGAAATTTTTTGTTAAATAAAATTTAATAACGTTTATATAGAAAAAAAATAAGTTTACCTATCCAACCTATATTTATATTACGACCTCAAACAAGGTATACGCAGCGTATTTTATTTCTTTTTTAATATAAGTGTAAATCGTATCAAATACGAAAATATTAGGTTTTTCAGTAGATTGACGAATTGTTCATTTTTATAAATGAGTTCCTGCTTAAAATGTTCGTTCAGAATAGGAATATAGGTTTGATGTTTTTCATATTGGATCGAAAATATCATATTTGAATGTTAGAGAGAGATTAGTTTAGTGCTCACCTGACGCTCTACGTATGAAATCTACCTTTACGACTGGCCACGCCATCGTTTTTTCAATGTCATATTCTGGTGCAGCGACCTCAAAAACCCCTATAGCATCAATTTGGGTGAAATTTGCCAAAAAAAAATTGTTTTTCATTGTTTAAACAATTAATAAACAAGCAGCCCACGAATATAAGCTTATAACTTTTTTCTGCAAGCAATTTCTAAGTGATATCAGAAGGTTTCAGGAAAATCCATGGAGTCCTCCAGTATTCCAAAATAATGTTTTCCTCCGCTATATGAAGGTAATTTGAGTTCTTGCGATAAGATAGTCGTGTTGTCTGCCAAAAAAGTGAACACCTCACAATTTGTCCTGAGAGGTTCTTTCACTCAGATAGGATTCGAGCCAATTGAAGCTTCGTCCTCTGAAGCTGTAGAGATGAAGCTTATGAAACAGTCAAAAGCTTTAGATATGTCGCAAAACACTTCCTTCAGACTAGAATATAGATTTTTCAGGAAGCTTTGGTTTGAAAGCTAAATTAAGTAATTGTATGTCATTTACAGCACTTCATGAAATCATTATTCGTTCCATCATGAGATTTTTATCATGAGCAAACAGGGGCAGAAATACATAAGTACCAACTCGGTGGAGCCGTACCAATAGAAAATTAACCACGCAAAATAAATTGGTATGGTTCATAATTAGAATTATTTCGGAACACCTCTCGAAAATTCTATATAACACTGACATAAGTACATGGAATAGTTTGTTCTAAAATATGTTACATCGATCGATCAACCTCAAAATATTTCACAACGAATTGACATAACCTTAAAGGCGACAAAAGCACAATCACAGAACGGATCAGAGACACAAATCACAAAAACACCCTGTGTGGTCTGTAATTGCAGTTTACTGAATTATGACAAGAAACGACGTCGGCGCCATCTGAAACTCTAGATAACTCCCTTTATCAAGTGGGCTGGTGTCCCCCAGTTTGTCCCAATATTTTACAGGTATAAGTGAATACACCATGGTTTTTAGACATCTTAGCTCCACCATTGCTCTTACGGCTTACGGTGGTGCTGATACTTTCAATGACAAGATCTTCCATTTTCATCATGAATCATGTACTACATAGGAAGTTTTGATACAGTGTTACAGTATTCCCTAATTTTCATAGAACTCAGTGAGAAAATTATTGATACCCCTGCCAGGGGCGGTTCGAGGCAGGTACATTTCCAAGTGCGATGTACTAGGTAAGCATTGAAATACCAGTTTGCCGGATCAAGGTGGTCCCTGAAAAATCTAGCTCATGAAACTTGTATGTTTTTTCCAGAATTCATCTTATAACTTTTTTTCTGTACTACGTAAAAGCACAGCACTTACCCTACACGCAGATGTTTTTGGTTCCTTCCAAAAACTATGTTTGACCTAATTATAGCAAATAAACTGTTTCTACTTCTTTTCTTCAGACGTGTGGTACTCCAAAATTATGCAAATTCAACCCACTGCAACTTTCAGAAAAATAAACTCAGGAATTAACCTTCAATGCGGCGTATCATTGGGGTCATTTAAATATTTAATTAGCATATCTTGAGGATGATATGATAATGCAGGATTTGACCACTTCTGACCGTTTTTTGACTAAGCAGGATCACTGTATGACGGTCCATAAACCCTCGAGGTTCATCTTGATGAATGACGAATAAATTGCGCGACTGTCAATGAAAGTGCGCGAAGTCGAAAAATCTTCGGTGACGTGACAGTGACAATGAATTCATTGTCACCTAAGATGTCTAAAAACCATGGTGTATTCACTTATACCTGTAAAATATTGGGACAAACTGGGGGACACCAGCCCACTTGATAAAGGGAGTTATCTAGAGTTTCAGATGGCGCCGACGTCGTTTCTTGTCATAATTCGGGAAACTGCAAATACAGACCACACAGGGTGTTTTCGTGAATTGTGTGTCTGATCCGTTCTGTGATTGTGCTTTTATCGCCTTTAAGGTTATGTCAATTCGTTGTGAAATATTTTGAGGTTGATCGATCGATGTAACATATTTCAGAACAAACTATTCCATGTACTTATGTCAGATATAGAATTTTCGAGAGGTGTTCCGAAATAATTCTAAATATGAACCGTACCAATT
The DNA here is from genome assembly GCA_018342105.1 of Gonioctena quinquepunctata. NCBI lineage: Eukaryota > Metazoa > Arthropoda > Insecta > Coleoptera > Chrysomelidae > Gonioctena > Gonioctena quinquepunctata. Next base: position 650,657 of record JAFIRS010000303.1, read on the forward strand.
TATTTCGTATGGTTAATTTTCTATTGATACGACTCCACCGAGTTGGTACTTATGTATTTCTGTCCCTGTTTGCTGATGATGAAAATATTATGATGGAGCGGATAACGATTTTATGAAGTGCTGTAAATTACATACAATTACTTAATTTAGCTTTCAAACCAAAAAAAGTACTGGAGATGCAATCTCTCTCGCTTTCTGAAAAAATCTATATTCTAGTCAGAAGGAAGTGTTTTGCGACATATCTAAAGCTTTTGACTGTTACATAAGCTTCATCTCTACAGCTTCAGAGGACGAAGCTTCAATTGGTTCGAATCCTATCTGAGTAAAAGAACCTCTCAGCTTTTGGACAAATTAAGAAGTGTTCACTATTTTGACAGACAACACGACTATCTCATCACAAGAACTCAAATTACCTTCATATAGCGGAGTTAAGCATTATTTTGGAATCCTGGAGGATATTACTTAGAAATTGCTTGCAGAAAAAAGTTATAAACTCACATTCGTGCGCTGCTTGTTTAAACAATGAAAAACAATTTTATTAGGCAAATTTTACCCAAATTGATGTTATAGGGGCTTTCTAGGTCGCTGAACCAGAATATGGCATTGGAAAAACTATGGCGCGGCCAGTCGTAAAGGTGGATTCCATCAATGATAATTTACAGCTACCTATTTTTTATTTATGTGTACATCTCGGAGAAAAATGTTTCGGGTAAAAGTCGAGCTAATGAAGCTCTATCAAACAACTTATAGTTTGCCGATATTGAGTATAGAAATGAAATATTGCGAATTTTTTTAAATCTTTCAACAGCTGCCATTTTGAGACTATTGGACCATTTCCGAAATTAGCCGAGGTATTCATGAGAAGTATTTTTGTTTCATTCGTTCGAAAAATGTGGCCTCCACTGAACAAATTTCGTTATATCCCATATATAAGTTTCAATATCACATTTTAAACTGGAGTTTCTGAAGCATGGCCTCAAAATTCAAATTTGTAATTTTTTTAAATTATTCAATATTTTGAGATCTGTATTTTTCAAAAAAATATATATTTTTTTAATTGTCCTATTTTTAATTGTCATTTTGAGAGTAATCTGTAAAAATTTCAGATGTTTTTCTTGAAAATAAAATAAGATTTTAGACAGAATTCTGCTTCGACGTAATTTCATTTATGTACTATTGCAATACATATTTTTTCTCGTTAGCTGCATTTTTCTTCTTTCAGTTAAAGTTTTTTTTATGTCAATTTAATCAATTAGATCAAAATTCATAACAAATTTAGTGTAAAGCGCTCGTGGCTGCGTGCTCCTCCAGCGCTGCACTTCAGAGTCGCCGCCACACATTTTTTTCGCACGTTAGCAAAAAAATTTTGCAGGTTACAGTTTTTATTTTAGAGAAACATTTTATTTACCTTTTTGATGTAAAATTTTCTATTTTTGCGAGTGGCACCATTATTATTTTTTTTTTCATAATATTCAATATACAATGTAATTTTGCAACTTATTTGTTAAATAATAAATTAAGCACACACTTTAACGGTTGGTAACTTTTTATATGTCGTTCCTTACATCATCACTAATGTACAGTAAAAAGTTCCCACAGTCCCCTAACTTTCTGAAGCTAAAATCTAATATTACTCCACTACTAGTAAAGTGACTCGTATATGTATAAATTAATTTGAATCTTCTCTGAACTACCTTTGCCCATTGTAATAATTTTTTTCAACTTGTGATCGTAATGTATTTAGTAACTAGCAAGTCAAATAATTTTATTTTTACTTTTATATTTATTTTTTATATTATATGTATTTTGTATACAAAATTTCCCATGAGATGACAATCTTCTGACTAAAAGTATTGGAAAATTCTAAATAAAGTGGATATTTTTTTCCAAAGAGCCATGGACCCTCTGTGACGGTTCGGAATTCACTAGCCAAAATCAAGATATCTTCATAGAATGAAAAGTCCACGTTTACTTGTGAAATTCATGTGTTTATTAAAAAGTGATAATTATCCTAATCATAGTCATTAGCCTTATCGATCTTGGGATTGGGCCTTGTTCTTCCGAACAACTGCTTGGTTTAGATCGCCCTCCTCCGATTATCTCATGCGGGGTGTTACTGAAAAATAAAAGGGAAGCATTTAAATTATTGTTTTTTCCCCTCACCTCTGTTAGTAGGGCTCACCTTTTCCTGAGAAGTCATTCTGAGATAGCTGGAAGCAGCCTAGACTGTCGCACACCAGGATTCATCGATTTCTCAACTTCATCAACATATTTCATGATATCTACAATGAACTCTCTGATTTTGTTCATATCAGAAGGTTGTTAGTGCAAATTCACACGATCCAATAAATTGGTCAATTTTGTGACCTTGAATTTTATTGATAGGTGTAAACAGAAAATTGTCATCAATTTGAACTTGACCAATAAATTGATGAGTTTAGAATCGATTCTAATTTTTAGTGACAATTTGCAGTAACTGTCGGCCATGAGTTGGATGCCTGCTAGAACAGAGATTTTAAGGTTATATGTTATTATTTACGCAATTTCACATACCCTACCCTAACCGCGAGAAAAATGATGGTGCGAAAAAAAAACATAATTTACGTTGCATTACATTTGCAGCAATCTGCATTGCTGAATATAAAAGACAGAGATGTAGAAGATGATGGTGGATTAGATCTTGGATTGAGAAAAGAGGGAAAAGAAACTTGACATTAGTTCACGAAAAATTCTCGAGTGCAGATCTTAATCAATTCAAACGATATTTTAGAATAGATCAGAGTCAATTCAATAAGCTATTGAATAATATCCGGAACTGTTCCTATAGTTGAACCATTTCTTGTCAGTATGTTGGTATTCCTGAGTAAAAACTCTTGCCAAAATTGACCAATAAATTGTCGGGTGTAAATATAACCCATATTGGTCAATTTATTGATCAATTTTATTGGATCGTGTAAATTCGCACTTAGAGAGGTAATAGTCCGACAGAATTGGGCAGTGAATGGCTTGGTAATAGTTTGTTTCGGAAAGTTTAATGGAACAATATCATCGGGGACATTTTCCAATCCCCTCAATTTTCAAGTTAATTCATCATCTAGAGACATCAGTCCACTCTCCTACCTTTTCTCATTCCTTCGTGGAAGTTTCCATGATCCCAAAAAGGCCATTTGAGAAGGAATCACTTTGAAAAAATCGCCAGGTAGTATTTAAGAAAAATTTGATTTTTGACAGATGTAAACATTGTAGTAAGTTTCGACGATTTCATCTCATTTTCGCGCCAACTGTTCTGAGCGGGATCTTATTCGTAGAACTATAATCTTGTAAACGATCAATTCACAATTTTTTGCATGAAGTAATGTTGACAGAAAAAGAAAATTTCATATGCGTGACATTTTGCGTGACGCAAACAACAAACAGTCCTTAACCGCGCCATCTCCTAATGAAGTTCTAAGCAGAATTTAACGTTTTTCATTTGTTGTCCCCTAAATATTCTAAACAAAATCCAATCAGTGAATACACCAGGGTTTTTAGGCATCTTATTGTCACCCTGACAAAAATCACCTGTGCGTGCAGGCTCTAGGAATTTTATTTTGCCAACAAATGGACTGATTATCTCATTCTCAACCCTGTCGGTTCCATCAGCCATTTCTATAATTATTTTGAAATTAGCTCTTCAAACATGAGGAGGTTTATTTGGAGGCTGCCAACCGTTGTCAATTACAAATAACATCCTGTTCAAATTGCTACCGAGGAGGTCTTACCATAATCGTCAAGTGAAATTCCAATTTTCTGAACTTGATATGTAATATACTGTTCTTTGACAAATGGCAACCCTGAAGACGTTAATAGTATAAATTTTCTCTACAATAATCTCCGGATTTCTCTTGATCAAGGGAATATTTGACAGTAGACATATATAATTTGTGTTTATTCAATGATGAGATGAAGTCAAACAAGAAATACCCTTTGTATCGAACAAAGATCAAAATTACATGATGAACCGATCACCTCCACTTCACCATCATAATCTGAATAACGTTACATTTTCAGCGATGTGAGCGATATTCGAGTATAACTATAAACCATGTTTTCCTTGGAACAACAGACTTCCATAATCCTATACCAGACCCACAATAAGGATTGCGAGAGTAATGAGTTACTGATATAATCTTATTAAAGCTACTCGAACAATATCTTCCATTTGTATAGACACTTCATACCCTCGTAAACGCCCCTAATCCTTCTGTAATAATATACAGTTCACATGGTGCCCGAAGTCACTATACAACATCTCTCCTTATCGTAGTCTCTTTTATTATCCTTTTGCCATTTTCGGTAAATATATCAATAAACTATTGTTTCGTAATAATCGAGTAGACAATTTTAACGCAATGTTTCTTTTGCTTTATGGAAGTATTACATATAATATTGAGAATTTTGAATTCATTTTGAAGGTCCAGGTAACTGTATTAACTCAAAGCATACCGTGAGGACCGAATGTAGGATCTAGAAGAAACAGGATTCTCTGAAAAAAAATGCTATATATCTTGAATCGTTTTTAATTTGTGGTGCGTTCACGATTAAATCTGAGAAAGTTTGAAAATATTCAGACCATGATTAGCAGTAAAACATTTATCGTATGAATACCTGCGAAAAATTAGTGGACAATATTTCAAATTGACGATATTTGTATGAGAAAATTAATGCAACGGGATGTATGCAATTTATTTATGTTTTGTGTTTAATCCTCGTGAAAACTTATTTTAATATAGAATCGCTAGATTTAAAAAACCCATGAAAATAATTTCCAGAATATGGGATATACATGACTTTGGTAACTTTATATGATTTATGAAACATGTAATTCTGGATTCGAGGTAAATTCATCAGTGTCAATTATACTATCACTATTAGAATAGAATAGAATAGAAAAAAAATTTATTATTTAACCTTAAAATTATGTTTGTAGCATGTCAAAGTAAAAAAATTAAAATTACCAATAGTTAAAATTCAAAGTAATGAAATTAGTCATTACAAATAAAATGAACAGGACAGAATTACATATATATGTAACTACAAATGTTTAAAAGTTTTGACACAAATGTTTCGAAACAACACAACAAAACAATCACAACATGGATTGTATTAGACATGCCCCTTATGTGGGTTTCATTGTTTAAAATTTTTTATTATATTTTTTTTTATTGCGCTTCGGTTATGTAGTTGGGGTGAGTAACATGCATTCATGGTTAAATGATAGGAATTCCTCTATTGAGTAAAAACAATATAATAGTAAATGGTTCTTTACACATTTCTTGAATTGGCTGAAATTTAATGATTTCACAGATGCTGGTAATTTATTGAAAATTTTGACATTTATAGAATTTTGCTCTGTGACGGACAATCTGAATTTAGGAAATCTGAGTTCATTCGATGATCTTGTAGCATGGTTGTGGACATTAGCATTAGTTGAGTACAGAGTTATATTAGTAAAAATCTCCAGTAGAGTTTGATAGATTTAGACACAAGGAATTGGTAAAATTCTGAATTTCTTGAATAGTGGCTGACAGTGGGCATGGAAGGTTGCACCATCTATGATCCTTAGCGCCTTTTTTTGGAGTCTGAATTCTCTAATTGAGTGTGTTGAGTTTCCCCAGAGAATAGTGCCATAGTTAAGGTGCGAGTGAAAGAGAGAATGGTAGGAAGTTATTAATATTGGAATGCTCAATACTTTTTTTAGTTGTCTCAATAGGAATACTTGGATGGAGAGTTTTTTGCATAAATGATCAATGTGAGCACTCCATTTTAACCTGTCGTCTAGCACAATACCTAACAGGTTGACTGAGTTATTTGAGGTGAAATAGTTGTTACCAGAGAAGAAGTTTTTTTGGGTTTTTTCCTATTTCATATTTTATTAGATCCGACAGTTAAATCGTCAACCACTCTTGTCAATCTTGTTCTAATGTTTAAACATGTCAACAACGCGTTTTCCATAATTTATCCGAAAATGAATTAAAAGTTCATCATACAAACTTCTCACGAATTTAATACCAAAAGTGCCTTCTTTCCTGCTACGTATTGTAAGAGCACTTACTGAATATAGTAAAGTTTATCTTTCATTATCCCGCATCTGACTTTATGAACACCTTGTTCATGATTTTTAACAAAGCAAAGCTCATATTTAACGGAAAAGTTTATGAATTATACACAGAAAATAAAATTATAGGACGACATGTGACATCGATGCTCTGTGTTTTAGTTGGAACTACTATTTTTATTCTTAACCACCAGAAATATATGAAACTGAATACTGGATATAGGATTTCACTACTTTTGATGTTTGAACTGTCGCATTTTCGAACTTGGCCTTTCCCATAGAAGCGTTTTGGTGGAATTGCAATTTCATGAAATTAAACTCTTTTCAAGCTCCACCCAGCCCATGAAAAATGATGAATCAATTGATATATTTGCCTCAGTTCTATTATCTCCCTGTATATCGAAAAACCATTCCTCCTGGAAAGTACGATTTGTGGTCTGAATAAACCACGAAAACGGAGCTTGAGTCATTTAATTTTTGACAATGAGGCCGCAAATTGCACATGCTCAATTTTCCAGAGGCAAATTTCTTGAAGAAAATTGTAATAGTAGTTCACGTAACAAGTTCCGAAAGTGATATTTCACGGAATGAGTAGGAACTTTTCAGGACGAGCCGTAGGCGAGTCCTGGCATCCTGCGAGTCCCGTGAAATCACGTTTGGATCGTGATGAACTTTATATAGACAATTAAATTAAATAATCACTCTTATGATTACATTACTTATGAATATTAATTACACAATTATGACAATTATTTATATTAATATTATTAGGGATATTAACAGAAGTGACAGTGTTGAAATTAGAATTAGACGCATCAGTAATTGTACTAGTTTACGAGATATTAATTTCTTCACGGCCCTTTTCAATCTGTAAAGCTATGTGAATTTTGTTTCTTAAAGGATTTTCTATGTATCCCTCTGCTACATTGGTTGATTTCCATCCTCCGTGTCTCTGCAAGTTGGTTATGCTACAACCACTTTCAGCGAGTGAAGTGGCTGAGCTCCTGCATAAACAGTGCCAGGTTTATTCTTTGGGATTCGGAATTTACGAAATTCTGCAATTGTGCAGGCGATTTTTGCAAAAGTGTGAATACCAATAGGTTGTATAGTACATTTTCCGTTTTTATAATGAACAAATAATCTACGATGTGGTATGTTTGCTTGACGTAATGACAATATTTTCTCCATAAGGAAATAGTATTTTCTCCAATGACGATGAAGGTTCGTTCCATATTCGTTTTAGAATTGAAAATTTGAAATTACTAACATGGTTGTCTTATCTTCTATATCATTCAAATTCATTTTACAAAGCTCTTTACGACGACAAGCGCCTGCCAAACCAAGGATGGAGAGCAATAAGATTTAATTACATTACCTTTGTCATTTGGTAGATATTATCTCCTGTGAGAAGTGATCTATTTCTTCTTTATTCAATACATTTGATTTTTTTGGTCTATAGAAAATCGATTTTTTTTTGAGGAAAGCAAGCAAGGATAGCGGCTTATATCTATTTTATTTTTGATATTAATTGTAGACTGAAGCATCGAGTAAGTGATCCAGAGGCTTGATGTCTTCAAGATTTTAGATTTTTTCATTAAAGATGCAAGAATCACTTGTTCATTTATAGTATGCAGATTTTTATCATTGCTCCATTTTTGAAATAAATTGTAGACCAATTCAAACCCCTCTCTTAACTTTACCGGCAATAATTCATGGGTAGCCACTTCAGCAGATTCACTAATACATGTAAAATCATTTCAGCCTCACTTTCACCACTGATTTCCATTTTTTTTATTTGAAAAGCGAAAAAACACCAATATTCCATGATAAGCCCATAATAAAATACAGAGTTCATGTTATTATCAAAGTTGCCTACATAGATACTCAAAATCGTCCCGAAAGTAACGAAAATCGTCCGGAAAATAAAGAAATCGTTTCGAGAGTGAAAAAAATCGCCCCCAAAATAGCTACTTTCGGTACCATTTGTGTAAAGTGGTACTTTCGATTTAATAAATCATACCGGAAATTTTTTTCTCGAGATGGTTGCAGAAAAAAATGTTTGCGATGAGATGCTCTGGCATGGATAATCTTTGATGGGGATTTGGCCGCCTCATATTTGAAACTGGATAAAATTACCAGAATTCATATTATATTAGAATTATCAATGGGAAAAGTTACAACACTTTTCCTTGTTCCAACGAACAGTCGTGTTTGATATATACGCCTGGTTGTGCACACAGTCACTCCTATCGAAATGGAATCCCATTGAGATAGGTGAACAGTATGGAGTATTTCTTTCTGTCACTAGGTTCCGTCGGTTAAACGTAACTTTTTCCGGCGTACCTCTCGGATCTCTGGTGACTACTCCGTACTGATGAGGGTCAAAAGGATGAAACCGGTATGCGGATCATTAGGCGGATCTGGCATAAATTAAAACATAATCGAGTTCATCAGAAAGAAACATTTGCAATCAATTTGTATTGTCTATGGACGTTTGCAAAGATTTTCAGGTGAATATTATTCAACGTCTGCGTGGTATTTGTCAGGAATGTAGTTATTTTTCACTTGTGGTCAACCACTCCTTTCAAATTCATATTGAAATGTTTGTGAAGAGACCCCAAAGTCCCTTGTTTTCCAATATTCCACTTCACATAGCTCTCTTGTTTGGCTTATTTTTTATTGGTAACAAAGACCAATTTTCATGATCCTAACTTCAGAACCAACTATACAGACTTTCAACCCACATTTGACCCCTTTATGATTGATTCAAAAAAACCCTGAAACATATTCATTTTTATTTGTGAAAAAGAGCCCAAATTATGATTTCCATAAGTCTAATTCCAGACTTTCACTTTCATCCTCCTCCTCACCCACTTCTCACCCATTTTTGGATAGAATATCGGGAAAAATATGCTGTAAAATTTTTAGCTCTTAGGTCCAGCGATTTGATCTTGGCGTTGATCGTATATCAGTCAATCAGTGAGTCAGTCAGGAAATGTAACTATAAATGTACATATTAACTAAACACGATGTAGCTGTTCCGAACCATTGAAGAGATCCCTCGACTGTCTTCTTTCTCCAATATCAGATTAATTCCGGGACACCATCATGTTGTAGTGTCATCAGAACTATACATGTGTGCCAAGTTTCAACAGACTCGGTTCACAGGCGAAAAAACAATAAATCTTGCCCTATTTTTCTACCCTTAGAAGTGTAACTTTTTCTCGAATTCAAATGGGACCAACTACCCAGCGTGGGGTATATACAGTAAGAAAATAATCATCCAAATCGGATAACCCAGTACAAAGTTATGCGTGGTAAATCGGTAACGAAGTAAAAATTCAGTGGGTGAAACAACAATCATTACAAATCCAAATGGGAACTACTTCGGAGTATACCCTATCTACTAAAAAAAAAGGATTATCAAAATCAGACTCTTCTGTGAAGAGTTATGCGTGGTCATACATACAAAAAATATACCCATCGACTAAAGAACCTCCTTTTTTTTTTCGTCGGTTTATAACAGCACCTCCGTTGAGAAATTCGCTCGTACTATAGGTACGCCAACCCAACCCAATTTCAATAGAAGTAAAACGCCTTCCAGGATAAATACATAAATTGTTTTCGAAATATAATCCGCAAGTTTCATTTCATTAGCACTGTGGCATGTGAAACATAGTGGTCCGACAGAAAGTCGTTTCATATTTTTCCATGCTCGCAATATCATGGGTAATGAAACTAGTCACAATGAGTTGGAAATGTGAATGTAATTGACAATAACACACACCGTGACAATTTGCAACTTCACAGACTATTCGGTAACGATATGAAGCGAAGCTATTATTGACGGAAAGTAGAACTGCATTGCACCAACCATGGAATAGCAACGGGGAAAAATTGTAATAGTAGTAATTTTCACTCGAACATGCATAACTCATGTTATCTGGATATTACCTACGGAATATGGTGAATGATACCTGACAAAGAATGTTATACAATTCCAGGGGGTACTTTCCAATAACATGATAAGTCAGAATGTAATTCTAAAAACCGAAATAAAAAATTTCAGTTAAATACTCCATGCTCAAAGTGAAGTGGAATAATTTATCGAAAAAAAGGCTCAATGTCGTCTCCACAGATAAGTTTATTATTAGAAATTCCATAAACATATTTCGGGAGTATATACTCCTATATTCAGTATCTTGATACAGAAACTTGAAACAAAACTTTATTTTAGCGAAAAGTTTTGAGGATATACAAACAAATTGCTAACTGATAATGTGAAAAAAGTTTATGTTATTAGTATTCAAACTTAGGTATTTCAACGATATATCTGTTACATTTCTTATTGATATACTCAGAGATACAAAATAATTAGGAATAGCTCAAGTTATCTTATTAACTTCAATCGACGAATTCCTATTGAAAATCTTAGCGCCATCTAACGGCGACAGTCATTAGAGTCGAGAAGAATATGAACGAACGCGAGGGATTTGACAGTACGTTGGCTATGAAAGGGAGTGACGAGTGATTCTCGTCTCTTTTAGCAATCGAGCTTCGATCGAGATATCGTGGTTCTGAAACTTGTCAGTCATTAAGTAGAGAAATATAATTTTGTTCATGTTGAAATGACTAATGAATTAGGGCATCTTCCTTTCTTCTGCGAAAGTGATTTCAAATAAGTGAGTTCCGTGTGATATCAAGGTATGTAAGAATAATCTTTAGGGCCATTTTTTCAAATATGTCACTTTAAGATATTTTCTAACGAAAACGTGAAATATTTCTTCAGAAAGACTGATATCTGAATCATCTATCCATGCGATTAGATTCATTTAGGTCAATCCGATTACAGTGCCGTACCCTATGTATTTTTCCAAATTAGTTCAGGCGGAATTATAAAAATCACATGTGAAATATCGAATTGAATCAAGATATCAGTGTCCCGTCTCATCTGATTGGATTGCTTTCTCTGACAAGGCTTCATTGGGGTTTGAAGAGGGTTTCTCAAATAAATGGTATTACTAACACCGTATCTGGATATATTTTTGGTGTCAATCACAAGAAGTATGATATGGTTGAAAATTATATATTTTTCATGATCTTTTGGATATATCTTTGGTACGTTTCTTATTTGGTGATAATTGTCACAGAGCTGTGATTTTGCTTCTGACCTAGGTGAAACGATCATATATATATAGAAGAAGAAATTTATTAATAAATTACTATTCAGTACTGATCGTCAACCTAGTGTTACTACTATTGAATCTGGAAATACAATTATAAATTTAGACCTTGTAACATTAAATCCTCCAAGAATAAATTCAAGTCCACAACCTCAACTAATAGAACCTTATATTTACAAAACATTACCATATGTAAGAGAACTAACTTCTAAACTGACAAATGTGTTTAAACTAGATGAACTACGCATTGCCAACAAAAACATTAAAACTATTGCAAGCCTTTACACTAGAACTAAAGCCCCGTTAACGATATATGAGAAATCAAATGTCATATATAGTATTCCTTGCCTAAATTGTGATAAAATATATATCGGGCAGACCGGTAGGAATTTAACAGGTCGCATAGCATCTCATAAGAGTGATTGCAGAATAAAAAAAAAAACAGTTGTGCATTAGCTGAACATAATATAAATTCTAATCATTTTAGTAATTTCAACAACCCTTCCATTTTAGCAGTAGAGAATAACTTCCACAAAAGGAATTTCCTAGAAATGGTTTTCATAAAAAATGAACCAAACAGCATGAATAAACAATCTGATATTTCCAACCTTAGTGTCATTTACAATTACTTGTTGAAACTTGATTCCAATTGAATTTTAAAAACTGCTTAGTATTTTTTGATTTTTTCTCTCATTTAACAATTTTTGTCATATAGATTGGTACTATTCCTTTTGTCTTGTGGACAAAACACATGGTTCTCCCTTGACTGTTCATTTTTGGACAGATGACATTTGACATTCGACACTTCATGTCATGTATTACTTGTCATCCACCATTTTCCTTTTTCAGTCATGCTTCAACCATGTGGTAATTATTGTGCTTGTCAAATTTTAAAGTGTTTAAATTAAGTATCTAAAACAATATGTGCGAGTGCCATTGTTTAATTTTTATATATATTACTAGTAGTGGTTCATAGTGGTGATTAGTTCGCTGTCTTCACTTAACCTCACCTTAGTAAGTTCTATAGATTTGTTTAAAATCGTATTTCACAATTGTGTTTTCTTTTTTCTCCACAGCTTGTCTTGATAATGAAAATAAACATTTTCGAAAGCTTGACTAAATAAGAAAGAGTTTTTCTTTTCTCATAGGCCATTATTTTGACTGCAACCTCAAGGAATATCCTTTCTACAAAGTTTATTTCAAATTATATATATATATATATATATATATATATATATATATATATATATATATATATATATATATATATATATATATATATATATATATATATATATATATATATATATATATATATATATATATAAATATATATATATATATATATATATATACTCAAATGATGTCAATAATTTCAGGGGGTGATTCCTTGTCATATTTCATATAAACGTGTGTCCTAACTTGCTCCGTTTCCGAGTAACGGGGTGTACAAAGTTTAATGAAAAATCGGTTTTTCATGAATTACTCAAAATTATTTTCGCCGATTTGATTAAACTTCGTGTGTGTTTTTTTTGTAATACGATGCTTCTTGTCATGAAATTAGATTTCGAATTTTGTTTCCAGTGGTGTCGCAGAGGGTAACCAGATTGATAATTACGATAATAAATATTGTACGCTGTTTACGCTGAGTTTGATATTATTTGGAATCAATGGCTAAAGAGTGGCGTATAAATGGGGGGTTACGATCATTTGGGTGTGAAAATGTGTTTTGCTATTCGTCGCCACTTGAACAAACTGTGAAATGAAAATCTGTTTCGTTTGGCAAGTAGGTGGAAGAAGTATTCAAACTGCTAGTTTATGTCTAATTTATTCGGAAAACAGCATAGGTAATAATGAGAAATAATTAAAGCAGATGCTCAAAATGGTAACCTCCACTTGCAATACAAGCATCTAGTCTCCTTCTCATTGACTGCCGCACACGTTCAAAAAGTCCTGGGGTGTTGCGTATGACAGTAGAATTATTCATAATTCTATTCCTCAAGTCATTGTCATCGACAACTGGTGTCGCATTAACAAGCGATTTGGGATATCTCCAAAAGGAATAATCCAGAGGGTTCAAGTATGGAGATCGTGGTGGCCACGGTTGAGGTCCCCCACGACCTATCCACTGGTGAGCAAAAGTATCATTGAGATATTCACGATCTGAAATGAGCAGGTGCCCCGTCGTGCATGAACCACCTATTCCGCCTAACTAGCAGAGGTACATCCTGTAACAATTCTGGAAATGTTCCTCCTTGAAATTGTCTGTACATCACACCATTGAGTCGAGGAGGAAGAAAATGCGGCCCTTAGATGATCGCCACAAATTACCGCCCAGACGTTGACCGAAAACTCCTGCTGAAATCCACTTTCTACAACGGCATGAGAATTCTCGTAGTCCCAAGAATGATTGTTGTGAAAATTTATGATGGCATCCCGGGAAAAACTTGCCTCATCTGTGAATAAAACTTCAGACGTAAAATTGCGATTGTTTACAATTTGTTGACGAAACCACTAACAAAACTGCAATCGTCTGGGAAAATCTCTTGGTAACAGTGCCTGCACCCGTTGTTTGTGGTATGGATATAATAAATTCGTATGCAGAACCTTCCAAACACTTTGATGACTGACATGGAACTGTAAAACTAATTTTCGAGTACTTAATGAAGAATTGTTGTCAACTTCTTGGAGAATTGCTCCATCTAACTGTGGTGACATTATTGTCCTCGGTCTACCAGGACGCTCAGCCTGTTTAGTTACAGATCCAGTTTCACACAGTGTAGCATGTAACCTGGTGAAAGTTCTTTCTGCTGGAATATCTCTGTTTGGATATCGTTCTCGATAGAGTCGACGGGCTTCTGCAGCATTTCCATCTGCAAGTCCATACTTGATAGTATGTAACGATCGTGTTTGCATGCACGCTCAAACAATTCCACGATACTTGTGACTTGAACCTGCTGTGTAAAACAATCAGAATTTTCTTATCGCTGGTATAAGTTTCAAATTCTACGGAAAAACTAAAAAATCAACTATAAACATCATGTCAAACAATCAAGAATTTCGTACAACCAGTGTCGCGGGTAAATAATTTTTTACTTTAAAAATTAATGTCATTCCGGTAAAAATGTCACAAGTTATTCCAACCTTTCATGGAAAAAAATGCATATAAACTTTGAAATAGGTTTTTTATTAATAACTCAAAAGTCTTCACGCCGATTAGGATGAAACTAGGTATGTTTGATAGCAGTAACAAGGGGCTTCTTTTCATGAAATTAGTTTATGGATTGAAATTCCAGTGTCGTTACAGAGGGTTACCTCAATGATATTTATGGTAAAAATCAAAGTAAAAATTGATTATGTAGTAACATAAGGGATAAAAATTATTTACTTTTGAATCACATACATCTCAAACCCGACAAGGTTGAAATAACTTGTGACATTTTTACCGGAATGACATTAAGTTTTAAATTGAAAAATTATTTACACACGACCCTGGTCACGACATCAGTTGTCGATGACAATGACTTGAGGAATAGAATCATGAATAATTCTAATGTCATACGCAATACCCCAGGACTTTTTGAACGTGTGCAGCAGTCAATGAGAAGGAGACTAGATGCTAGGTTCCAATTTTGAGCATCTGCTTTAATTATTTTTCATTATTACCTATGCTGTTTTCCGAATAAATTAGACATATACCAGCAGTTTGAATACTTCTTCCATCTACTTGCCAAACCAAACAGATTTTCATTTCACAGTTTGTCCAAATTGCGACAAATAGCAAAACACATTTTTACACTCAAATGATCGTCAACCCCCATTTCTACGCCACTGTTTAGCCATTAATTTCAAATAATATCAAACTCAGCGAAAACATTAGCGTACAATATTTATTATCGTAAATATCAATCTGGTTACCCTCTGCGACACCACTGGAAACAAAATTCAAAATCTAATTTCATGACAAGAAGCATCGTACTACAAATGAAACACACAGGAAGTTTAATCAAAATCGGCGAAAAGAATTTTGAGTAATTCATGAAAAACCGATTTTTCATTAAACTTTGGACACTCCGTTACTCGGAAACGGAGCAAGTTAGGACACACGTTTATATGAACTTTTTTCCATGAAATATGACAAGGAATCACCCCATGAAATTAATGACATCACTTAAGTTATATATACATACATATACATACATATACATATATACATATACATATATATATATATATATATATATATATATATATATATATATATATTTATATATATTGTGGTCAATTGAACAACTGATCAAAACAAAATTGAAGGAATTTAAAGTTGATGACTCGGAAGTTGGTAAGATATTCACACAGGTATCTGTTACAAAAAGTGAAGCCTTCCCTAAATTAGACGAAGAAGACTTTTATGAAAAACCTCTGATTAACAAAAGGAAAAAGTGGATCGTAGAAGGCCTGGACCCTGATGAAGAGGAAGCAAAATTGTTCAAGAAGAAAAAAGGGAAAAGAAAGGTATCTAAGAAAAATACAAAAAATGTGGATGAAAGTGAATAAATTATATTATATATATATATATATGTGAATTGCATCAGATTATTGATAGTGACATCTATAATCTGTGCGGTGAAGCTTGGACCTAATATCGTGGAATTTTAAAATCACGAGATTTCGTGCACTTTAACAGGTCACTAACAAATTGTTAGAAAGGCCTACCCACGATATCAATAGTCGTACTTCTCATGCGTTTAACGCAAACATCGATATATATATATATATATATATATATATATATATATATATATATATGTACATATTTAATACTTGGAGTTTGGAATTTTTTATCATACAGAAGAACTTTTTGAGGAAGTATTTGACGATTGTCCAAAGATGTTTCTTATAAACTTGCTCTGGATAACATTGAAATTGAAGTCATTTTCTTATATCAGATTCTGATTTTATTCTTTGTAAAATATATTCGTGGCACATCAAGATCAGAACAACCTTCCTTTTTTTATAGAGAGCAAAGATAAATTTTTGTGTAAATCAAAATTTAACCTTGAATCTTCAAATTCAGTATTGAATAATAATGACAAATCCCAGCACACGCTGACTTGTATGTTCAAATAATTTTAAGCAATAATCTTTCGATGAGGGTACATTCAACTGTAACAACTGTGCGTTAAAGAGTGCATTGAGAAATTCCAAATTTTAAGAAGTTGAATTTTTAGTAAAACAAATTCTGACAAAAGCAATATTGTTTTCCATGTTGTGTTGCTGAGAACTATCATTCCATGGACAAGAAGCTGATGCTTGTATGTTCCACCTGATCGGTCGCCCAGCAGCCATAGATAGCCCCTGATTGCGAGCCACACGACTACGTGAAATCTAGCTACGAGCTACACAATACACAATCAGAGGTACATTGTCGTCGATAAAACCGACAGGTTCAGCAACCAAAAGCACTATTTCTTTTTGAAAACTAAAAAATTGTCATACAGCAGACATATAATACTTATTTGTTATACAGCAGAAATTTATGTATATTTCTAAATAGACTAATATAAGTTTGGTATTTGTTTTATTGTTGTAGTTATTTACAGAAGGAAACATTATTCGTTTCGAAATTATCATTGAATGGAAAATTTGAACTTTTATCCTAATTTGACGAAAAATTCTGGCGTCCATTCAAATTTACAATTTTTTAAACCTTTGCTTGAAACATAAATACATTTTAAACTAGCAAGGCGGTCCAAAGAACTCCACACCGCTCTTCACTGAATAGCCTGGGCATTCTATTACAATAATTAACTTGTTTTACATTATAGTATGAGCCCCAGAAGCTTGAAGATAACAACATAATGGTAGACGTAGAAATAATAATTGATCATTGAAATAAACATTGACATGACGAGGTGAAAACCAAAATGACAATGGACTGTCAAATCGAAAGAGCTGTTGTGGGAATGTCACGCCATCTGTAGGAAAGTGGACGAAGATCGAAATTAGTGGGATTATACTTCCATATATATGATTTTGGAAGAATATGGGGAAAATAAAATATATAATATGGATTTTACAGTAAAGATGGCTATGGAAAGTTTATGGGGTGATATAGGAGGGGGTGGTTGTGATTTTTTTTAAAATTCAATATCATTATTTTGTTTAATTTTAGGCAAGAAACTACAGAGAAAAACATTTATCAACCTACTTTTAGAGGTAGATAGAGAAAAAATGTTCGTATTATCAATATGACAATGCTGAACTGAAAGTTCTATGTTGTCGAAATAATAGTGGGGGAAAGATACCTAAAATTTCACTATTCAAGGAACATGAAAATACTGTCAAATTGAACTTGGTCATTGAGGATCAGGTTGGGGTTGAGTATGGTATTGTTCATGGTAAAAATTTCCATAATGTTCGATGAAATGCCTGTGTTGCAGAAGTGTACACATTTTTACCCTATATGACTTTATTACTAGGGGTACTCAGGTACTTCTTTGCCTATAGGCATAAAGTCATATATATATATATATATATATATATATATATATATATATAGGCCTGTGGCGACCTATCCAGCGATTATTGTAATTGTAATAATCACTGCCTATTCCAGCCCAGATGTGACGAAATTCGAAGATTCAGCCTAAAAATGATTATTGTGAATGTTTTGGATGGCGTTTCTGAAAAAATTGGCTCATCGGTGAATAAAATCATGGATTTTCGTACACTTCTTGAAGAAACCATTGGAAAAGTCATGGATAATTTTCCAGACAAGAATATGTGAGCTATTCAAATTGTTCCCAATTTTTCGTGTACTTAATCCGGGATCTTTTTCAATTGAATTCAAAACCGGTACCTCAATTTCTGGGGTTATGACAGTACTTTGTAGTCATTTTGAATAATTGTCTGGTTCAAAACTCCGTTCTCGCTCAACCTTCTATGAATGTTTGAATATGTTCGTGCATCTGTTACCATTGTTATGCCCCGAAAATGAACATGTATAGGCATAACGAATTATATATATGAAGAAGTGGCAACCTCAAATAGGAAAAATCATTTTAACGAATAAACCATTTTTAAGTCGTCGAAAATACAGACAATGATAGCTACCAGATGTAGTTAAGGAAAAAATACACTTAGTAATAAACATTTCGAAAGATGACACCCGACCTAATAAAAATTATTCTGTATGGAGTCAAAATTGTCAACACTTACAAAAATTGGTTGCGTGTGAAAGTATTTTTTTCAGATAATACAGACATAAAATCTCAATTTTTTTATAAACATTGAAAAACCAAATATGTAGAAGGCTCCCGCTAAGAATTGTATTGAAAAAACGCATTTTTATGCATAAAAACGATTATTTATTACAGAATGTACTCAAAACACTCCAGCTGAAAACGTAATTATCACCATATATGAACAAAGTATTAAATTGGGGAGTTGAAAATATCAACTTAAAAAAAGAAGATAAATCAACAACATTAAATTGTCATCACTAGAGCTGCTATGTGGGAGACGAAGGCTAACGCTCAACGCGGGAGGCCCTCATACAAGCTTACAAACTCTGTCAGTTAACTCGATCCCACTAAGTAAAGTCTACGTACACAACGTTCACTCAGATTAGAACTCAGTCTTACCACCACATAATCATGAATCAAAATGTATTCAGAATCAGTTCGCGTTTTCAATTACTAAAAATAATATCTTAATAGCAACCAAGAAAACAGAAGGGCAAACTAATAACTGAAAAATACTTTACAAATCGTTTTGGGAAAAAAATTGTGTGTGACATCTGAACAGGAAAAAACTGGTGAGCTGATTTGTGTTTTTGTGTTAATTTGACCTATCAGATATTCTTCAACTATCATTAAATTGAATGGCATTATTCGATTTTCTACGGAATCTCTTTCCAAAGTAGAGCTGTGCATACATGAAATTCTAACCATTTTTTGGTATGGTCATTTGTGGTTTTTCAAAACATAAATTGAATTAGCCTTGACTTTTGAACTACTCGATGGAATCTCCAGTTATCTGTTTTATAAATAAGAACTAGGCTTATATCACAGCGGAATACATTCCGCAAGATTTTGATCCATTGTTGACATGCGAATCTATATCTTGAAATATTTCGCAGTTTATTATTGAATCAAATTTACTTTATTTCTAGTTGATGAAAAATTAATTAACTGCGACTCAAAGAACTCCCACATACCCATTGGTCTTTTTCTGTTACAAAAATTCCATAATAGATTGTCACCGGAATTATGGACACCTGCCAGAGTTAATTGAACGACAAGAAGTGGATCAAAATTCAATTGCAAAAGTTCACCCGAACGTACAAATCGCGAAATAAATAAGAATCACAGAGAAATAAACAAGGCAAGGTGGTAAAAGCTTGTAAAAATATCAGCGTTTTGCGAAAAAACACAATTTTCGAAATATTGAATGAATCAACTGCCAGAGAGGTGCACTACCTTCGGAAGTACGTTTAGAAAAAGGATTTATGTGCCTATTATCAGTTAGTCAGTAAAAGCTTCGTTACATTATACACATTGTACCTCCGGACCCCTCACTAATTGTTAATTTTTATTTATCCTTCCCCAAATTACTCCCCATGATAAATAATCTCCGAATCCAAAACTTTTAATTTCTATATCTTGCTACTACTGAAGACGTTATAGAAACTAGATTCCAATTTCATTGAAGAATAGTAAGCCCTGGATGAAATTCACAATGGCGCTCTCTATCGGAAAACGGATGGACTAAGAATGGTTGGTAAAGAAGGAACTTTTTCTCGCTATGTGTTTGGATTTGGATAGTCGCCGCCTATTTCGTATTTCAAGTTAATATCTCGAAAATAAATGTCTGGAGATTCGCTTCAAATCGGAAGTTGAACTATTTTTATGGGTCTTTCGTTTGAAATAAAAAAAAAGCATGTATTGGCGTATTTCCTTTAATTTTCGAAGAAATCTAAACTTTTAAAAATAATTCATTCTTCATATGTTCAATCAATACTCTTATCCTTTCTGAGTTTACCTACTAAATTTGAGTACCTACTCTAAGTGTAACCGTTGCTCGATGCAACTTGAAATAAAAATACACTACATTGAACGCCCACCTCAATAAGCGCTGCTTCATATCGTTATCGAAAAGTCTGTGATGTTGCAAATTATTACGATGTGTGTTATTGTCAATTACATTCGCATTTCCAATTCATTGTGACTAGTTTCATCACCCATGATATTGCTAGCATGAAAAGATATGAAACGACTTTCTGTCGGACCACTATTTTGGTAGACGATATTTTATTGATGGTAATCTCAACGGACAAAAGTATCTTGAAGTCATTGAAACAACTGTAAACCACCATACCACTCAATAACTTGAAGACAATGATAGTCTTCTTGAAGGTCAGCTCACCTTTCAGAAAGATGGAGCCCTTTCACATTTTGTTGCACCTGTACGACAATTTTTAAATTGCAATTTTACAGGGATATGTATTGGAAGGCGAGGACCAATACAATGACCTGCGAGATCTCCCGATCCATCATCATCAGACTTTTTTTCATAGCGACATTTGAAATCGAAAGTTCGTGTCA
Organism: Gonioctena quinquepunctata; assembly: GCA_018342105.1. Lineage (NCBI taxonomy): Eukaryota > Metazoa > Arthropoda > Insecta > Coleoptera > Chrysomelidae > Gonioctena > Gonioctena quinquepunctata. The sequence continues at coordinate 671,545 of JAFIRS010000303.1, forward strand.
CACAGCCCAATTTCCTCGATGATCTACGCAGAAGAATTGTAGATGAAGGTCGTGTAGTGCTTCCAGAAATATTGAGAAATATGCGAAGATATTTCGAATATCGCTTAAAAGTCTGTAACTTTAAATATGATAACATTTCAGGAAATGAAAAAAAAACGCATCTTGATTCACACTTATTTTTCATTAAAACTTTCTCAACATTTGATGGATTCTCAGTTGCAGTACAACGATGTGTTTGGTATTGAATTCCCTTCAAAGTGATGTATCACAAGTATCATAGTCCCATTGAAGATTCTGAAGTACGGGGTGCTAGGGGTGAGGGGGTTGATAGCACAACGATGGCGTATTTGATGAAAGAGTTAACCCTCGAAAAAAATCGATCCGAACGATGTTCAGTTGTTTCAACGATTTCGGATAAAAGAGGGTGACAAGTTTTAGCTGAGACGCACTATACATAATGAAAATAATAAATGGTGAGGAAATGAAGGGATGTTTTCACATCCCTAATATTCCCATCAATTGCAAGAAAATGAATATACCATTGGATATCCCATACCTACCAACCAAACCAAAAAATGAACAAATTTTATAGGGAAAACTTCGTCTCATATTGAACATTGTCGCGACATCTATTCACGAATTCGTAAACTAAAGCAGATGGGATGCTGCATAGTGCTAGAAACCTTCTTCAATCCGGAATGCCTCCCCTAATCTATATCAGGATTATTGAACGACGAATGCGTTGCGGAACACAGCCGCTAGATGGCTTCCAGCGATGGTTATTGATTGTCGCTATCATGTGGGAATTTCAAATAGGCGAATATACTTCTGCGGGCAATCGATTAGGAAACTCCGGGCAGTAATTGCTACTCCCTAATTAGATATTCGTTTGCGAGGACTTTATGAACACCATTATTGGTTTGAACATAACAGTATTATTTATAACATGAAATATTTTAAAAATTCATTAGAGACGGGTGAAACGATGAATGATGATGAATGAATAAATATTCTGATACAAATATGGTACGTCAGGGCAAAATTTTCCTCACAGCCTGCTGTTGGAAGTTTATGAAAATTATTGAATTTTTTTTCAATATACCACCTTTACAAAACGGACTGAAAAGTATAACATAATTTCTCCTAGACCCAGATTTATAACCCCATTAACATTAGAAAAATCGAATTAAACGGTTTTCTTCACATAAAGGATTCAATATAAAATTGAACCAGAAAATGGTAGATCTCAGGTGAAAAACAACTACTTTCCTGGCAAATACCACGCAGAACATTGAATGATATTCACCTGAAAATCCATGCATACTTCCATATAATATCATGGACATTGATGCAAATGTTTCTTTCGATAAGCTCGATTATGTTTAATTTAGTCTGTTCACCTAACATGCATACCGGTTCAGGCTTTTGCCCCATCAGTACGGAGAGTAACCAGCCAAAGGTGCAAGAACTCTGGCTGAGTGAGACACAACGTAAACAAACCATCATCGATCTTGTAACACCTATGGTACGCCGGAAAGATAACTTTAACTGGCGGTACCTAGTGACAGAAAGAACACTCGAATCACCACTCGATAGGTTTCTAATAAAGATTCCTTTCAGTAGTGCAGCCCGTCAGCATATGCTAGACGGGCTTGCCACTACCGAGAAGGAATCTTTATTTAGAAACCTATCGAGGTGGGTGATTTCGGAGTGTTTCTTTCGTCACAGGTACCGCCAGTTAAAGTTTATCTTTCCGGCGTACCTATAGGTGTTACAAGATCGATGATGGTTTGTTTACGTTGTGTCTCACTTCAGCCAGAGTTCTTGCACCTTGGCTGGTTGACTGCTCCGTACTGATGAGGCCAAGAGCCTGAAACCGGTATGCGGATTGTTAGGTGAACACGACATAAATTAAACATAATCGAGCTTATCAGAAAGAAACATTTGCATTCAATGTCCATTGATATTATATGGAAGTATGCATGGATTTTCAGGTGAATATCATTCAATGTTCTGCGTGGTATTTGCCAGGAAAGTAGTTGTTTTTCACCTGAGATCTACCATTTTCTGGTTCAATTTTATATTGAATCCTTTATGTGAAGAAAAAACCGTTTAATTCGATTTTTCTATTCATTCCACTTCACATGGCACTTTTCTTCCCATTAACATTGTCTTGAAAATTTGTGATTGTGAATTTTCAATAGTTATGAAAATACTTGTAAGACTTGAAACGTAAAACGTGGGGTGCATGCAATAGATGATAGTAAGGAGTGTAGGGTGTACATGTCGTTGAACAAACTCACACACCAGTTCATTTGCAGCGCATAACATTTTTGGTGACTTGGTAAACTATTTATGCATCAATTATCTATTGCATGCGCTCCGCGTTTTTTTACCGACGAAAAAAAAGGGGAGGTTGTCTACTCGACGCCTATATTTTTTTATGTATGACCACGCATAACTGTTCACAGAGTAGTCCGATTTTGATGATTATTTTTTCAATAGATAGGGTTACCTCAAAGCTGGTCCTATTTGGATTTAAAAGAAAAACACTCCTTATGCTAGAAAAATTGAGGATGATTGAAGGTTCACCCACTGAATTTTCACTTGTCAACCGATTCTATGACGCATAACTTTGTAATGTGGGTTATCTGATTTGGATTATTCTTTTTTCGTTGTATCGGGTATGCTGCAAAGTTGATCCCATTCGAATTTAAATAAATTATATAACCAAGGGTAGAAAAATAGGGGATGATATATTGATTTTGAACCTGTGAACCCATTCTGTTGAAACTTGGCACACATATGTAATTCTGATGACACTACAATATAATGGAGGCCCGGAGTTGATCTGACTATGGAGGGATCTCCTTAATGGTTCACTGCAGCTACCCCGTGTTTGGAATAATATGTACATATCATAATTACATGTCCTGACTAACTGTCTCACTGATTGACTGGTATACGATCAACGCCCAGACCAATCCGCTGGACCTAAGAGCTGAAATTTCGACAGCATATTTTTTGATATTCCATTCCTTGAGGGGTGGAAAGGTGGGTGAGGAAGGGGGTCAGAAAGGGGGTGAAAGTCGAAGTACAGTTGCTTTCGAAATTAGAGTCAAGGAAAATAGTATTTGGGCTCTTCTTCACAAATAAAGATAAATGTGTTTCAGGGTTCTTGAAAATTCAACCCTATACACAGGTAAAATGGCGCTTGAAAGCCTGTATAGTAAGTTTTACAGTTAGGATCATGAAAATTGGTATTTGTTATAAATGAAAAATACGTATTTCGGTCTTTTTGGAAATTCAACCCCTCAAAGGATGAAATAGGGGTTGAATTGGTATTGGTTTGTATAGGAATTCCGTTAAATTTCGAATTGGGTTATGAAAGTTGGTATATGGAGTCTTTGAACAAATATAAAAATATAGATTTCAGTGTGCAACCCCTAAAGTGGTGAAATGGGGGGTGGAAGTTTATATAGGGGTTCCGTTTAAAATAAGGGTCATAACAGTTGGTATTCGAGAGGAATAAAGAAATACATGTTTCGAGGTTTTTATTAATGCAACCCCTAGGAGGGTGAAAGTTTGTGTGGTTATTAGTTTTAAAGTTAGGATCATTAAAATTGGTAAATGAGGTCTTTATAAGGGATAAAGAAATTTATGTTTCAGTGTTTTGATAAATGCAACCCTTAGGGATGTGGAAGGGGGGTGAAAATTTGTGTGGGGATTCCGTCAGTTTTCAAGTTATGGCAACAGAAATTGGTATTCGAGGTCTTTGTTACAAATGAAGAAATATGTGTTTCAGTATTTTTAGCAATCTCTTTCCTGAAGGGGTGATTGAATTTGTATTAGTCGTCACAAAAACATAATTCAACGCGGATGAAGTCGCTGGTACCAGCTAGTTATTTTATATACTAGTTGAAGTGAGATGTGTAGGTAAGTATTTTAAAAGTAATCCAAATCAAGTAGGTAGCAATAAGTAGATTCAAGCCCCAAAAAAAAAAAAAACTTTTACAAAAAATTTAAGCGACGGAACTAAGAAACTGAAAAGCAAAAAATAAAATCAACCTTTTTAGTCTTGATAACTGAGCTCCTAAACTAATGTAAGTAACTAATTTTGAGTCGGCACCTAACAAACAATCAACGAAGAACATTAAATTACTTTAAAGAAATGATGAAAACAAAATAACATGACAATGCAACGTGAAATCTCCAGCGATAAACAATAACATTCAAAAAATGCGCTTACCGCACGATCACTCGCAACAACGTGTGCCCTATCAATTTTTTTAGAATAAAATTCATGTGACAGTGCCATCTCAATTCAGAATCTATGATGACAACTAAGTATTCAATATGTGCTGCTGACGATATTTTGAATGTTCTTCCTATTGTAATGAACCAAAAATGTGACAGTGGGGATTTATAGTCGCAGAGCGGTACATAATAGGTTTTACTGGAGTTCACATAAAGTTGTTTGTGATCGAACCAATTTTTAATAAATTCCAGGTCCTTCTCAGCCTGTTCTTTGACATCGAGCTATGTTCCCCCCGAATAAAATACCATAGTGTCATCTTCAAAACCGGTTATTTTGCCAGCAGTTCCTATTGAGAATAATTCGTTGACATATATTTGGAACAGTATTGGTCCCAGTACGGTTCCTTGTGGTACTCCAGATTTAATTGTTTTTTCACTACTCTTTATATTTTTTATTCTTATAATTTGTTGTCGATTTTCTAGGTAGGTTTCGGATAATTCGAATGTACTTCCTCTGATTCCAATGTTTCATAACGTTTTTTGTAGAATTGAGTGGTTCACGGTATCAAAAGCTTCCGATAGATCAATGAAGACTCCTATTGATTGTTTGTTGTCTAGGTTTTTGTAGTTGAGATCTGTTGCATTACAGCATTCTGGGTTTACTTTCCCTCTTGAACACCAAATCGAGATTCAGATAAAATGTTAAATTTTTTAAGAAAGGAATTTAATCTGGCTTCAATTACCTTTTCAATAATTCTGCTTGTTTGTTGTTAGGGATACTGGTATTTAATCGACTACTTCATGTCTACACCCGCTTTTAAAGATAGGAGTAACTATAGATAGTTTCAAGCACGAAGGGAAATGTCCTGTTTCAAGTGTTTTGTTGAATATATATGTTATAGGCTCTGCGATGTATTCAGCTACTTTTTTCAATGTTTCTCTTTTTAACTCATCAATTCCAGGTGCTTTATGATTTTTGGGTTCTTTAATTATATTCGAGACCTTTGCTGCGGAAGTCGGATTAAGAAACAGAGTTTTTATTAGTGTATTGTTTATAAATATTATTATATAAAATATATATATATATATATATATATATATATATATATACAGTGCTAGTCAAAAGTCCCCTCCCCCCCTCGTATCTTTTGAACGGGTATACTTATAATAATGAAATTTGGAGGGCGGAAATAAACGGATGTAGGCTTCTCAACTGGTCATAACAGGTGACGCAATAGTCATAAATGACGTCACAAGGCCACTGTGACCAATAATTTTAAATGGGACCCTATGGCAAGTGACAGCTCGTTTGAAAGGTATTGAAAATACCTATTCAGTCATACCAATTTTGTTTGGGTTTCGGCTGATTTTGATTGATAAATTGAAGAAATACGAAAATTATAGTTTCGCATTTAATTAATGAAGATTTAAGAACCAGTTCTTATAATAAGTATTCAAAATATGCTCCATCTACTTCCTGGCAGTAATGCATCCTATTGCTAAACTCTTGTCGTACTTGTCCCAGTGTGTCAGCGGAAATTGCCCTACATTCTTCAACAATTCGTTGTTTCAGAATGGCAATACTGTCAGGTGCTGTAGCGTAAACCTTAGATTTCAAGTACCCCCATAGAAAAAAATCTAATGGTGTAAGGTCCGGTGACCGAGCTGGCCATTCGATCGAACCTCGTCGTCCAATCCATCTACCACGATATTCTTCATCTAGGTAACGTCTTACTGCACCGTAATAGTGTGCAGGAGCACCATCTTGTTGAAACGTTATTTCCAAGTTGTTGAATTCATCTGGATTATCTTCTAGAATTTCAAGAATTAACGCCTCAATATCATTTTGTAACATCTCCAGATACAATTCACCGGTTAAGTTAGCATTGAGAAAAAGAGGCCCAACTATGTGGTTTCCCAAAATACCTGCCCAAACATTTACTTTTTCTGGAAATTGAGTATGTTTTTCACGAAAGATGTGAGGATTTGTGTCACTCCAATACCTCACATTTTGAGTGTTAACATTTCCATTGAGAAAGAAAGTACTTTCGTCACTAAAACAAATTGTCTGTATGTAGCCTGGTTGTTGGTTCATTTTATTGGACATAGTTTCACAGAATTCTAGTCTTCGGTCGGGGTCATCATCTGAAAGTTGGTGCACCATTTTTAATTTGTATGGATGAAATTTGTTTTTAGCCAACACCCTATGTACTGTCCTTTGACTGACTTCACAGATAGACGCAACTTGGGCTGTGGAAGAAGTAGGGTTTACTACCATTTCTCCAATTATGTCAATTTTTTTGTCATCACTAATTGTTGGTCGACCAAATCGTTTGGCATCTTGAACACTACCTGATGCTTCAAACTTCCGAAGAAGCTCCCTCAAATAAACCCTCGATATAGGGCGATCGGGGTACCTCTCATTAAACAGTCGTTCCGCTGCATGGAAATTGTTTCTACATTCACCAATTATTAAGATAGCTGCTACTTTGTCGGCTACAGTACGTACCATTTTGCCTATGTAAACACTTAAACGTCTCGTTAAACAATAGCTTAGGTAAATTTTCAAGGTATAAACACTTTTGACAAGTAGAGAATTCAAAAACGTCAACCTTTTTGACAATTAACCAGAGGCGTACTTTAAAATCTTTATTAATTAAATGCGAAACTATAATTTTTGTATTTCTTCAATTTATCAATCAAAATCAGCCGAAACCCAAACAAAATTGGTATGACTGAATAGGTATTTTCAATACCTCTCAAACGAGCTGTCACTTGCCATAGGGTCCCATTTAAAATTATTGGTCACAGTGGCCTTGTGACGTCATTTATGACTATTGCGTCACTTGTTATGACCAGTTGAGAAGCCTACATCCGTTTATTTCCACCCTCCAAATTTCATTATTATAAGTATACCCGTTCAAAAGATACGAGGGGGGGAGGGGACTTTTGACTAGCACTGTATAATATTTATAAACGATACACTAATGAAAACTCTGAGTTTCTTAATTCAGCTTCTGCAACGGAGGTCTCGAATATAATTAAAGGACTAAAAAATCATAAAGCACCTGGAATTGAATTAATATATACAGGGTGTTTCTTAAATACGTGAAGAAAATTCAGGAGCATGTTGCTGAAGTCAAAACAAGAAGAAAAATTCCCATAGACATATGTCCGCAAGTTATTCGTTTCTGAGATGCAGAGTGTCAAAGTTGAATTCTTATTTTAATTTTTTGTGAATACATTCCAAAATAATTGTGATATTCGAGTGAAGTTTGGTATCTGGTAATAATTTTCAATGACAAAATCAAATTTGATGTTAGTTTGTCTCTGTCGGGGGGGTGGCGCCACCTACATGTCTTTTCAGTAATTTGAAATGTCATAACTTTTTTGTACGTACCTGTATCACGTTTTCTAGTAGAAAAACCGATTTCCCTAACATTTTTTGTGTAAAAAAATATATTCCTAGTATAGGTCGCTGCGAGCAACTGTTTTCGAGTTATTGGGATTTGAAATAATCGATGAAAGTGATTTTGAATGACAAGATTTTCTAATTCAGATTGAATAAAGTTAAAGAAATTATTTTCATTTAATTTTATTTTAAAATAGGAATCGGGTGTTCTTACAATTTAATACTAATAATAATAACAGTATTTAAGACCAATTTAATACTTAAACAGTTAGTTGAGGGTAATAATCAAAGATATTGTTCAAAATGGCCATCTTGCACTATTATGCATGCGTCGGCTCGTCGTCTGATGGACCCACGTACACGTTCCATTATACCTGGTGTATTTCGGATAGCGTCACATCCAGGAATGATTCGTTGACGAAGTTGTTCTTTGGTTTCTATTGGCACCGTATAAACAGGGGCCTTCAAGTGACCCCATAATGTAAACTCGATTGGATTTAAATCCGGGGATTTCGGAGGCCAGAAATGATTTGGAACTTCAGCGCCTCGACCAATCCATCTGTTTATAAATCACTGATTTAAAAATTCACGAGCAATTAGAGTGAAATGTGCTGGCGCTCCTTCATGCATAAACCACATTCTTTGTCTCAGTAAAAGTGGAATGACTTCAAGTAATTCAGGCAAAATATTTACAAAGAAATCATGATAAGAATTTCCATTAAGAGTAAAAAAGTGGAGACCAATCAAATAATCCCCAAAAATATCAATCCACACATTCAATGAAAACTGGTGTTGAAACCTGGACTGAACTATTGCGCGAGGGGTTTCCGTCACAACACACATTATTATTAGAAGAGTTCATTATGGCGTTCTTTGAACATTATTGTCTTTATCTTTCGCTGGTTTTTAAAACTGAACACCGAGCTGTTCCGTGCGTATTTTGATGAGTAGAAGACAAGACAAATCACTCGTCGCATTTATGAATGAAGTAGTACATTTCGATTCTGTTTGGATTCTGGAGTCGATAATCACTGTGCATATCTTGAATGAGGAAACGCGTCGGGCGCTTTCGTACCAGAAATATTAATATAATACTACGAGTAAAAAAATCGACCCACCGTAACAGTTTGAGTTCATGCTCAGTTTAGGATATATGTTTCCAAAATGAAAAACAAAGTATATCTGTCCGAAACGTATTTATTTACATGTCATAGTTTATGATCGCTAAATAACCAAAGATTGGTAGGCAATATTAATTTCTTTGAGAGCCAGTGCTCGTAAGGGTATAAATTATTCTTAGATAGAATGGCAAATTGTTTGAGAGAAAAAGCCAATAACGTTGAAATTATTTCTGCTGCACATCCCGTACTGTTTTCTGATTGGTTGCTTCAGGATCTTTCATTCACCAGCCAATCAGAGAACACTAGTACATTTTAACAAACTTTCACGTACTTTTCGTCTTTGTAAACCGTGCATACGAGACAAGTGCTTGACAAGTGTTCTGTGTTGATTCAGTTGTTGTTCGAATCACTACATGCAATATCTCCGATATAAAAATATTCAATTGCGATGGTTTCCCTTTTCAATAATGTTTGTGTCATTTGTTTCTCACAAGTGACTGTAATAATTATGAGAAGAGCCTCAAAGCAGAATATGAAGTCAACTAGTTCCAATTTCATCACCAGTTTGGATAAAACAAGGTTAGTTGTTTTCTTAACTTTGAAATTGAATATCTATCTCAGGCAGCCTGCAATGCGTACCTATACCAGACAATCAGTTCAACATGCTACATTTTTACATATGCCGTCTTAAATGTTTATTGCATTCGAAAATTATCAAAGTGAAAGCAGGTGATATTAGGCGGCAGCGCTACCCAGAATTTTACAAGGAACAAAACTTTTTTTTTCAGATTTTTAACCGGTGTAATTCGTTATGAAATAGATAGATAGATAGATAGATAGATAGATAGATACTTTATTCGTTCACCATTTCACATATTCACAAGAAAATATAAATGGACAACCACGTCAAAAACACAAAATGGCAATGCCAAAAATCATGATATATAACACAAATATGGTATTTGTTACATAGTAACACAGAAAAAAAAAAATACAATTTGGATGAACAATTCGTCTAGTAAGTAATACATCAGAGAGAAAAAATAAAAATAATACACAATATACTATTTATAAATGAGAAAAAATATATATACACACACATGCATATATATAAAAATTATCACAAACATAAGAATATGTCTAGTGAGTACCAGCACTTTTCAATTAGGAATTATTTTAGTCTATCTTTGAATATTCTGACATTTGGTGCAGATTTTTCTAGGATTCAATTAATTGCACAATTTGCACCCGATAAAATAAAAACTTTTTTGCAGTGCGGTGCAGTGAGAATTTGGCTGTAACGTATTGCGGTAACGAGGGTTATGATCATGTTTTGGCAAGCACGTTGTTATGTTTTTCCAATTATTATAGAAATACATACACACCTCCGAAATATATACGCTATATAGTGTCAGGATTTTTAGTTTTTGAAAAGTTCTCTACAGTTAATCCTCATATTAATATTTTCAATAATGCGTAATACGTATTTCTGTAAAATAAAAACTCTGTTTATATTAGCACCATTACCCCAACTTAGTATTCCATATCTCAAGTGGGAGTGAAAATTGGCATAATACAGTGTAATGAGAATGTGTTTGCTGCAATGATTTTTCAAATATTTGATGCTGTAGCAAGCACTACGAAGTTTTTTACATAATTGGTTAATATGTTCTATACATGATAATTGCCTGTCAAAAGTGACTCCCAATAGTTTCACGTTTTCAGAGCAGAGTAATTGATTTTCCGTATCTTCAAATATTGTAGGTGGATCATGTCGTGTATGTCCGAAATATGTCAACACTGTTTTTGTGTGGTTCAATAGAAAATTATTATTTTCGGACCAGCGTATTATAGTAATAGTATACTATTTCTGTAGAACAGATCAGTGATTGTTGGTTGTCACCAGATATGATGATGTTAGTATCATCAGCGTAACATACAATCTTAATAATCGGAATTTTTTCTACAAAATATATGAGGTCATTCGTAAATATGTTGAGAAGCAGAGACCCCAAAACTGATCCCTGTGGAACTCCCCGTGTGATGGTATAGGAAGGACTGTTAGTGCCGTTGACTGATATTACACACTGGTCATTCACTGGTGTGGAAGAGGTTCGATGACATCCTGTATGTCATGACAGCAATTCAACTGTCTTGATATACGGTAACGGTTTACACATCAAAAACACAAATTTTTTGCATTTTCTGATAATTGGGGAATATTCTAGAATTTTGTATACCTCGCGCCACATCAAGGATTTATTTTTTGTTTTCAGCATTCAAACCTCACCCAAAATTTTGAATTTGGTATAATAATGAAATTTGGCGAGGCCCAATAATATTGTTTTGAGCAATTAAGAAGCATGCGAAAAGTCACATGAGTTTTTTTTAATTGGTTATTGCAAGCTAAAAGCCCTCTCGCCAAGCGTGGTCCTGCTATGTAGTTGTAAGTGATCCCTCTTGGTGATGTACACATACAAATTGAAGACCCCAGTACACTCTCATCAACGATCGAATGAATCAATGGAAACTGTCGCTGGCTCCCGAACTATTAGTTAGTGACGCTTCATCTGATAAATATTGCTGGATACATGAATAAATAAATAAAATAAATAAATAATATTTTATTCCATTGAGACCATTTATATGATAGTAGGAAAAGTCAGTAGAGAAAAATAAAATATGTTTAATTGATAATTTTTTATAAAAAAAAAAGCATTAAAATTTTGGATTACTCTTATAGAGCTTGGTAGTTTATTATACAACTGTATGCCAGTATAAGATGAACTTTTTTCAAAAAAAGTTATCCGATGCCTTGTCTTATAGTTATGAATGTCAGCACTTTTAATGAAATCTTTCAGATTATTTCAAACGAATAGAATATTTTTGTAGATATAGATACAGGGAAGAGTTAGAATTTTGTTTGATTGAAGGAGGCATCTACAGGAAGTTCTCTAATGTGTCCTAAATATAAGAAGTATTTATTTTTTCTCAAATAAACAATTTTGTTGAAAATCCAGATTTTCCCCATATTATAACATTATAGGATAATTGAGAGTATGTCATCGCATAATAGATATTTATTAGTTGTTGTTGGGGGAATATATTTTTAAGTTGTAAGATTGCATAGTAGCTGCTACATATCTTTGATATATGATCAGTGCATGCCTGAAAAGAGAGTGATGAGTCAAGAAAGGTTCCTAGGAATTTTGTTGACTCAGAGGTCGTCAAATTAATATTTTCAGTATGTATATCAAAAGAAGTGTTGGGATCATTTGTTATGTTGAATTCCATTAGAACCGTTTTCCTATGATTTAGAATCAGATGATTGTTAAAACACCATTCAGTGAATTTATCATATAGCACACTCAAGTTATCTACCAATTTTTCAGTAGAATTGCTACAAGTTGCAAAGGAAACATCGTCCGCATATATAATCTCACACTTCGTTTTCATAAATCCTGGTAGGTTATTAATAAACATTATAAATATAAGTGGACACAGTACAGAACCCTGTGGAACACCCAGGTTAACATTTGCCTCATTTGACTGAGTTTGATTTATTTTGACTGCTATTTTCCTAAATCTCAAGTTTGACATCGGCACGGTCCCACGAAATCTCAAGGCATATAGTTTTTTTTCCACAAAATCTGAATTAAGGCTAACAGAAGCCTTAGTAAGATCAAACAATAGTGCCACAACAATTTTCTTATTATCAAGTTGTTTATATATAAATTTGACAAATTCATAGACCCCATTCTGTTGAACTCCCAGGGTAGAAACCGTTTTGACATTTTGTTACAATATTGTGTTTATCCAGGTAATTGATCATTCTATTATAAGTAGATTTTTCGACAATTTTACTAATCACATTTGAAACAGTTATATGTCTGTAGTTGTCCATACAAAGGGGGTCATCTTTTTTGTAGATAGGAGTAACCAGTCCAGTTTTCAGTTCTTCCGGATACTTCGAAAACCAGTTTCAATCAAGATATTTATTAGTTCAGATAGCTATATATTTGATTATCTTTGTTGATACACAGTCAATACCACTCGAGTTGGTATTTTTTGGGCTACATATTATCTCAAAGATCTCCTGAGGTGTAAGAGGAGTAAAAAAGAATGAGTTACTACTGTTTAGATCACATTTTGTACAAGGCGATACAGATTTCTTAATTTTTTTTTCTTTTAATAATCTTACAGATGTGCTGAAATGATTAGCAAACTTATTCGCAACATCATGGTCCCAACTATTGACCCATTGATATTCAATTTCATTTCTCTTATATTATTATTATTTCTTCAGGTTTTTTCTTTAACTAATTTCCAAACATATTTTTGTTTTTCATTAGGATCTATTTTATTTTCAATGATTTTTTGATAATATAACTTTTTATCTGTTTTTAGTTTGTTTTTATAAGTTCTATGCAGAAGTTCATATTCAATTTCTAATTTTCCACCATAAAAGTTCTGCTTCAGCCAATATAGATGGTTTAGCGATTTACTCGAATGATTCTCTGGTAAACCACTTATTTTCAAATTCATCTTCTTTATTTACCAATTGTTTTTTTTGATGGACAAAACTTATCAAAAGCGAAATTAATAGTTCTATGAAAGAGTTTGAATATTTCATCAATGTTATTACAGTTAAAAATATCAGAGAAATCTTCATGTTGCAAGAAGTGATTTAGGCCAGAAATGCTAGGTTCATTCAACTGTCTAGCCAGAATTTGTTTCTTAACAGGCTCAATAGTACTACTTGACTTAATATCCATCATCTGGCCAAAATGGTCTCCCAAACTTGAGTTATGTATAGTTTCACAGTAACCTTCGTTATCAATATTTGTGAATATATTATCAAGTTAGGATATTGATGGATGACAGTTTATATTTTCAAATGCCCTACTCGGTTCAATGCAAGGCTCTCGTTTCAAGCTTTCAAGCTGTGAGTCTTAACTTTTTTTCTGATAAAATATTCTAGGATTATTTGAGAACAAGATGAGATACTATATATAACGGCAAAAATCTGCAGAATATTGGCTCTCCTTAGGGTCACGCAACTGAACAAACTGCTACTTCACAACACCCTTCGTATACATTTTCCCCCTATTCCCCCTTCTCGTGTTTGATTGAAACCTCGTGACAGATTAACCGGTGTATCCCATTATTTCTACGAAGGTGTTATTAATGATACCCTCTATTGACTTTATAGTCTCGAGTGTTTCTATATGGGTCCCGACACTCCGCTTGTTCGATCAATGAACCGGCAGTACTTTGCCGGCTTCTACGCGGGTGTGAAAGAGAGGGAGAGTAAAAATGCGGAAATGTCTGGAGGACTTTCCAGCTTGTACACTAATTTCCATCGCTGGGGTGATAATAGGGTCTGTTTCTAAGAGACTAAGATCAATGAATGTATAAGAATATTCTGCGTAATTTTCTGGTTGATGAATAATTTCCATTTGAAAAAATATCCCAATTGTTATGATGTGAATGACTTCGTAAGGAATATTGATTCCCTATCTAAAACGCAGAGAGACAAACTCATAAAACAGGTATTCGTATACCGATAATTCTCAAACCGAGGCGACAATATTACCCCACCACGACTGTTCTTTAAACCAAATCGACACTGGAAAAATGAAACTGACAAATGGTACGATAATGTACCTGTTGGAAGAAATACAATGAATGGATGGACTAAATCTGCTGTTGGGGTAATTGGCTTGAATGTAAAGGACAAAAAGATAACAAATTACTCGAATAGATCAACTCTGTTAGCAATTAGCAAAAAGTGGTGTAAAAGAACAACAATTGCTGAAAATTACTGGTCATAGCAATCAAAATTCTATAAAACCATACTTAAATCTCGATCGAGAACACCACATTAAAAATCATAAATATTATTCGTGGTAATGATCTTCTATAGTAGAGAACAGCAATGAATCTAATGTGAGTTAAATTTTAATAATTGTACTTTCACTAACTGTACTTTTAATAAATAAATGTTTCATTGTGTTAAGTTATAAGTTTTTTTGTCGAAAAATTTTCCGCTGAATATCCTTTGGACATTCACAAATGCCTCATAATTTTAAGACAAATTTCTCAAGCTCGTTGCTTGGTAACAGCCCTCAGCCTTCGGCCAAGGAACGAGCTTTCGATTGTCATAAAATTAACTCGTCTATTATCAATGTCCCAGGGATATAACTACCGATAATAGATAACAATATTATTATTAATAAAGTGTCCATACAAAAATTGTAGGGAGTCCATTATTCCTCAAATTTGTCGTAGGATCAACCATAAATATAAAAAAAACAATGTTCATGTATATATCATATAACACAAAATCAATGAACTCGCAGAACATACAAATTATGTTTCAGAAGGGATCATTGCAAACAATGAAAAGGTTTCATTTTACAGGCTTCATGTAATGTACTCCAATTTCTATTTCTTTGCAGCGAGTTTTGAATTTTTATGTGAAGCTTCAACAGCATTCCTCTTTTTATATTCTCTCAATATTGCTTATTATTTATGGTTATCCCCATCTTATACTGGCTTCGAAACTGTTTCCGATTTCCTGTTTTTCTCAGACCCCACAATATTTATTTTGTGTTTAGTGGAAAATAAATGTGTCAACAATAGAAGTTTCCCCATTCAAAAACTCTGCTCCAAATAGTCACTCATAATAATAACGTAATATGATGATAATAATGATTATTCAAATTCAAGTTTACAAATTACAATAGATAGTTAGATATTGAACAAACATAATGCTCACTGGAGCTGGTTAATTACAGTTCGTATGTGATATATTGTATTTTTTTCAACTAATATATACATATGTAGGTAAAAGAAATAAAGTGAAAAATGTAAAAAACATAGATTTGTATGACTACAGATAAATATGTTTGCATATAATTATAATTAGCTAAGAATCAGTATCAGAGTAGTTGACCTATTTATCTAGAGTTCAGAGTCTCAATATAGTCTGGTTGAATGTATTGATGTTTGAATTATGGAAATACATGCATTTGTTCACCGAATTATTTATTGTTGATATTCTATGAATTTCACCCCTCCAATGAATGTAACATTAAGTTTTTTTTTTGGCCCCAAAAATTCCATACTTCGTTGCCTTATGTTTTTTTCGTATTTCGGTACTGTAACGTTATTTTCACTAACTCTTTTCTGGTGGGCTTGTTCGATTGGTTGTAACTTTTACTTCATGAATATTTAGAGTAGTTTCAGGAAAAATGTTGCCGTAGATCAAAATCACTTTCTTTATAGTAAATTGGTGGAGTAAGTTAGTTGTTTTTAATTTATTATTCTTAATCCATTTGTTCAAGGTGAAGTAAGTAAGTTGTTTTCAATTTATTATTCTTATAATCCATTTGTTCAAGGTGTTGATATCAAAAAGATGATAGTCACTTCCCCCTCCCCATCCTGAAATACCACATTAGTTTATTTGGGATTCGATAGGGTAATAATATATGGTTCTCAAGTGGCATGTATCTGAAAATCCCTTGAGGAATTTAATAAGTGGAAACAGTCCTCTCAACTTGTTACTGATTCTTGTCGCTTGTAAATCCCATCGTTAATGCGTATCAATAATTATTCCCAAGTATTGAGTATTCTTCTGGTTGCTTAGTTTCTCGGTCAATATACAAGTTGAGCAAGTTGTTTGCGTATGAAGTAAAAGGGAGATATTCAGTTTTTTTTATATTTAGAGTAAGCTTATTATACCTGAACCAATATTTTATTACCTCAAAGTCTGATAAATTTTAATTTCGACTGATGAAATATCGCGGTGTCATCAGCGAAACTCAGAATGGAACCTTCTATATTCATCGTTAGTGGGCTATTTATAATATATATATATATATATATATATATATATATATATATATAATAATAATAATAGTTTATTGAGTAATAATCAAATTATAAACGGTACATATTAATTGTAAACATTCAATAAACCGAGATTCTCACTAAGGCATATAGCCTGTGCGTGAGATCTATGATTTATTCGGTTCAATTTTTGTTTAAAGATAAGAATTTAATATATGAAATATAGATAAAATTAGGTATAAATACAATGTGTTAAAATCAAAAGTATAGATAAAGTTAGATAAAATTATATAAATAAAATCAAAGTTAATGTAAAAGGACATATTTGTACAATAATGTTAGAGGGATATATTGATATATTTGTTGAAATATGTAAAAGGCAATTTCTTATATTATAAGGTAGTATCAAAAGTATATATATGCATTTTTTTTTCAATGAATAAATAAATAAATTAAATGAAACAGACTAGTTTTGAGTGTAGATTGTTGATTGGACAGACACTTTGTTAATATTTATTTCAGCATATCTATCATTTTGATGAGTTCATTTTTTGGGTATTCGGCAATAAATTTGTTTAATTTTTTCTTGAATTGATAAATATTATGCGTTTCTGTCAGATATTCTGGTAGAATTTGATACATTCTTGGTGCAAGATATGTAAAGCTACGTTGGCCAATTGTTCTAGATGCAAATGGAGTTTGGTAACGTGTATTTTGTTTCCTCGTATTATATGTGTTTGTCAATGTCTTAAGTTCTGCTTTATTTTTGAATTGCTGTATCACGATGGAGCGGTAAAATAATTGTTTTGTATCGAATACCTGTGCTTCCATGTAGAGATCATCGGATGAATATGTATAAGGTTTTCCCATTATTATTTTCAAATTTTTTTTTTGGATTATATTGTTTTTTTTTAGATGTGTATTCATTGCCCCACCCCACCCTATTATGCCATAATTCAGTCGAGAGCCAACCAGTGCATGATAGACCATCTTGAGTTTATTTTTGTCTAAAATGTCTCTCAAAAGTTTGAATTTGTAATTAAATATCTG
This sequence comes from Gonioctena quinquepunctata, assembly GCA_018342105.1. Taxonomy (NCBI): domain Eukaryota; kingdom Metazoa; phylum Arthropoda; class Insecta; order Coleoptera; family Chrysomelidae; genus Gonioctena; species Gonioctena quinquepunctata. The sequence goes on from JAFIRS010000303.1 coordinate 689,239, forward strand.
AGATTTTGCTAGTATTTTCTATATGTTTATCCCATCTCAAGTGTTTGTCTATGGTTATGCCCAAATATTTGATATTATCTGTTGCTTCAATTTTGTAATGTTCATTGATTTTCAGAGTGTCGTAATCTGGCAAGTTTCTATTCATGCATGTAAATGTAATGAATTTTGTTTTATCGAAGTTTATTGTTAGCAAATGATGGTCCATCCAATTTTTTATGATTTTCAGGTCAGTTTCCGCTACATATTTCAGTTCTTTCCAACTATTAGTTTGATAAAGAATGGCTGTATCATCAGCAAAACTTATTATCTTGCCACTACTATTTGTTTTGTATAGGCTATTCATATATATATATATACTGAATAACATAGGTCCCAGTACGGTCCCTTGAGGTACTCCATATTCTACCTCTACTGCATCGCTCAGACAATTTTTTATTTTTACATATTGTTGTCTATTAGAAAAATAGCTTCTCATTAGATCTAGCACGTTTCCTCTCAGACCGCTATTCTCTAAGGCTTCCAATAACTTCGGATGGCTTACCGTATCGAATGCTTTTGCTAGATCTAAGAAAACACACATTGTCGGTTTACTATCTTCTAGAGCTTTATATATATTAGAAACTATATATATATGTATATATATATAAATATATATATATATATATATATATATATATATATTTATATATATATATATATATATATATAAAAGTAATGGTCCAAGCACTGTATCTTGTACGTCATAGGTAACATTCCTCATTTCACTCATGGTGCCATCAAAATAGACTTATTAATTTTTGAAAGGTTTGAAAGGTAACTTTGCAGTAGAGAAAGCCATTTCCTCTGATCCCATAGAGTTGTAGTTTTTTCAACAAATTTTTATGACTGACTGTGGGAGGTCAACGAAAATACAAAGCGCTGAGGATTTTGAATCTATTGCTTTATATATTTTTGATGTTAAAGTTACGATTGTATCTTCCGTTAACCTTTCCTCAGTGAATTTGAAATTAATTGAGGAAGTTCACAATTCTTTTCTTCAACAGTTTTTCCACAATTTTTGCTATACTAGTAATAAGTGATATTGGTCGATAGTTTCCCAGCTCTATTTTGTCGCCATTTTTGCATGAGGGTTTTATTAGTCCTACTGGGGAAACATACGTCCTCATATCGTCCCATTTTTTTTTATTTTTCAGTGACTGAATTGTTTCTACGACCTCTGATTCATTTGTTGGGAATAGGTATATTGTTTGATTCAAATAGTCAATATTTTCTTGAAAGTATTCCGGGCAACTAATTTTTTCGGCCAAAGTCTTACCTATATCACCGAAAAAAATATTGAATTCGTTAGATATTTGAGTTTTGACATTTATTTTGATATCGTTACGGGTTTTTATTTCTTCAATTTCAATCTCAGGTCTTGTTTTTCCATAGATTTCCTTGACGCATTTCCATAGATTTTTGGCAGTATTATTGTTTCTTTTTTATAATAAAATTGATTATCATCTTATTATATACCTTTTATCTTGAACCACTGTCAGATTTACCTGTCATATATATTGAACATAATTAGTTCTCTTCTGGTAACATGTGAATCACCGGCTATCAAACGTCTGACAGCTTCAATAAGCATGATTTTTTCATATATACCTCCTTGTATCATCTGTTTCGCGCTTATGGTGATATATTTGCTTGGTACGATTTAACCGTTCGTTTTGACTGCTTCGTAATTTTTAACGATATTGCTTGTATTAGCGAGATCACATTGAGTGCAAAACAAGTGAAAATCTGGAGTTTTTTGGTGGGAATATTTTTCTATAGGTGGTGTCAACGTGGAATGCTTTCCAGTTATTCCATTCACTTAAACTTTGAGCTCAAAGCTGTCTTGTGGTTGAGGAAAACTTGGCTTTAATCTTCTCATCTGGGTATCCTTTGAATGAATGAATACTAATGGTCTTATTTCATTCCTTCTCGAGATTTTTACATCCTGCGATATGAAAGAAACTTTTTAGTTTTGATTAAAAAAATGTTCATCTAATTCAAAGTGTCATATTAAAAAATTGTTTCTCGGTTGATATTTTTGCAATAAGCCGGAAAATATTATTATTGAGATATATAATTTTTTTTTTAAAAACATCACTGGAGGAATCGATAGCCGATGATTTTCAATACAGAAAAATTATATATAATAGGGGTTATAGTTTTGTCACTGTAGTATTCAGAGGAAGGCTTCGTTTTTATCACATTTGAATTTGTTTCAATACTTTATAATTTTTTTTCAAATTTCAAGAATCAAATATTGATTTCAATGAATCGCTACCACATCATTATGGACGGAAATTTACAATTTGTTGTTCAATTCAATTTATTAAGAGATATACCGAAATCAGAACTTCAGACCTTAATCGTTTCCCTTCTTTTTTGGCTTGAGTTTTATAAATTTTATATATTTGCTGCATAACCATAGCATATATATTTTTGATGAAACTCATTCAGCCTGGGTTGAAATACTTAAGGGTCGCATCAGTCGAAATATCTGCGCGAAACTTCCGTGAGTCTGAGACAAGAATTTGAAAACAGGCTCTATTATTGTTTGGAGAATCCCGAAAATCATTTTGAGCATTCACTATGAATCGAAAAAAATCCCTTTCGGAATACCTCAGGGGATATTCATTGTCAGATTTGGTTAGTTCTGCAGGAATCATGATTATTTTGAAGTTTTTTTCAATGGTAATTTCACAAGACGCATACCAAATCGACACTTGACTGAAGGTGAGTCACTCTGAACTTACCTTAGAAAAGATAGTATTAGATTGAACGGCTGAACTTATTATTTGAGTATTTTTAACAATAACACCCACACACCCACAAAATTGGGTACCGCTGGAAAGCATTTTTGAAAAGCTCTCCAATGATGAATCATACATAAAGGGTCGTCATTCAAATTTTTTAGGTGTGGGTTGATAGGTTGGAGGCGGTGAGATTATCGAGGTTCGCTCATATGATATTTTGGTTCCTCGACTTTGTCTCAAAACGGGTTTGGCATTTCTTGATATCTTCTTTCATTCCCGAAATATTCCCACTGGCAACTTTTGAATTTGACATACTGTATACATAAGAATAGTGGATGTCAAAAACAGTAATAAAAACTATTCATTCAGAAATCATACTTATCAAGTTGAAATATGCCGTGTTCAATCAAGTCTTTTTGATAAAAAACGTTTTTTTTTCAAGGATGATAGGGTTTGTGGAATTACATTTTCTCTAGCGCATTCCACTTAAACAGTCAAATATGTGTTTCACCAACATGGCATTGTGTGCAATTTTTGGTAATTGATTCTGTAGACAACATTTGATTGTAGATGAGTGGGAGTTTTTGTTTTTTGTCTCAGGTACTTTTTCGAATACTTTTCAATATTTCAACCATGTAAACTCATTGTTAAAAATGAACTCTTTGAAATCCAAAACGGTGGCAAAAAGATTGGTTTTTCCTCTTCAAGTGATCCCACTTTCAACAAACCATCTGAATGAAATGTCCTCTAATATGTTATTTTGGTTCCATAATATTACCATCAAGAACTTCCTAACGGTTCAGCAAAAATATCCAAACGTTCAGAGCATTCTGGCTTACTAGCAAAAAGTTATGTTTACTCATGTTTGAACAAGGGTAGAGGGTAACAGTATATTATCTCAAATACTTCGTAGGTTATTGGACAGGTACAACAGAAAAAGGCAATTTTATGGTGATGTTTCGTTTGTATATTCAAACTTCTTAATAGCTGCATTGAGGGAAGCATGATAACAAAGCTTTTTTCTAGAATAAAAATTATGAATTAATGCAATAAAATTGAAATACAGAAAAAGAATTAAAAGCTATAAAATAATAAACAAAAATCCATCATATAACGTATATACTTTAATATGAAAATGGAATGGAATTATTTTATATTTTTTCTACAAAATTCTCGATACGCCATTCCACTTCCATATCTGACTGATTTTCATGTTTTGTAGGCTGAAATGACGTATATTGTCATGAATATTCTATGTGAATGCTATATTTCAAGTATATTGCACGTCTATAAATCGACCACACTCAAATATCGCTTTCATTTAAACAAACAAACTAACATATGTAGGCTATTATATATAGCGTGATAAATATCACGGTAAAATGAATTTACTATCTCCAGTATTTCCAGAACTTGAATGCAAAATGAAACATTTTATATGAATTTTATAAAATCAAAATTATATGACTCTCGAGGTGACATTTCTATTTACGGTGGCACATTTGACTCCGAACACCGAAGGGAACGAGCTCGTTACCAACTTTATATCGCAGGTGACTGTTGTAGCTATCATACGAAATACCGACAATGCAATGTAGGATGACATAAAGAGTGAAGTTGAGTATTGAAGGAATTTCGACACCAGACTGATTTCGAGATTTTATCTATAAGAATTAGCCCCTTTTGTTTGCGCACTTTTGTTTGTCATCAGTTTTTAGATGAATGACACATTTTTCACTCTCCAGATGCGAAGGATTCTACTAACAAATTGAGTCGTCTACTGACCGAAAATCAATCGAAATTATTTCATAACTCAGGTACTTGAATTGAATATAGTGGCTTGAGTGAATATATTCTTTCGTGAAAAAGCTGCTAATGGTGTGAAATGGGTAGCAAATAAATGTTCAAAAATAATTTTGATTTACTCACTAGGTGGTGCCGAAAAAATTATCTTCCTTTGATTGTTGGAGAGTGCAAAGTTATGAATTTTTCAAGATTATTCATTAGTTTCTTAAAGAAAAACGCTATATTTTTTTTTCATTTGTGCTTTTTCAAAATCATACATATTATCAATCACACCTGCAACTCAATAACCTAAATGATGTATTCATTGAAAAAAAAAAGTCACTGGAATGATGATAATTCAATGTAGATGTTCAAAGTCATTTCTTACATGGAACTATAAGGTTTTAATGGATTTCGCTATATGTTTAAGCGACGAAGGCATCATCGAGTACACCAAAATATGTCTATTGGAAGGGTTATCATGAAAATAGATGGAAATAATAATACCGAGGTAATAAACTTTGATCGCAATGACATTGTAAGTTTCAAAGTTCTGTGTAGAATCAAAATGTCTAGAATAAGAAAATATGAGCAAATTGCTATCGAGACACAAGCACAGCAAATCTGTTGAAAAATAATATCATCTGGGTTGTTCTTGAAAAAAGTATTCGGAGTGATCACTACGGAAATTCCTGCAATAAATAATAAATAAAATGAATAAAGCATTTATTGTCCAACAGAAACCATTTACAAGGCCATTAAATATTATAGATAATAATGTACAAGATAGTATTAGTATCTAACAAAACATACAAGAAAATTGACGAGGAACATCGCAAAGAATAAACATAAGGTATGAGACACAAAATAGTACATGCATGGTTTAATACTAAATCACTTATAAGTATGCTCGAGATTTATTATTTAATTCCGACTTACTGCAGTTGAAAATATCACATATATTTGATAGATTTTTTTTTTAAAGTAAACTTATTTATTCAATGTATAAAATACAATACAATAGAAAAAAAAGTCAAATAAGTGATTTGGTGCTCTCTTGCTCATAGAAGAGGACGAATGCTTCACCACTTATAAGGGATTCTGGTGATATCGCTGAAACTCTTGAGTCATTGTACTCGTGCCATGTGTCTGCATAAGGGTGCCTACAATGAGCCGTGTAATGTCCGCTATAGGATGTTCCACTATGATTGGACACAGCATACAAGTTGTAGCGACATGGAATTATGTTATCTGTTGAATAATTACTCATGTCTAATCCTTCAAGAGGAAAGTCAATGGTGACATTTAATTTTCCCCCGAATCTATCCATCAGCGAAAATCGTTTCAAGTGAATTATTAATATTTTGGGGAATTTATGTATGGATAATGACTTAGTGCATTTAATCTTTTCCTTACATTTACAACAAAATGGTTTCTGTTCGCCATCCAAAGTTTCTTCTTTAGTGAATGAATCTAAAGATTGTGACAGTCTGAGCTGGCCAGTTCTCTGTGGAATATGAAGTGAAAGGTCCCAGAAGGGGTCAAAAGAGACAGAACAATGGCCACAGAAAGTACACTTCAACGTTGATTTCAATTGACCAACAAAGTTATCAACAATTTATGAGTTGTCCATTCTTAGATATTTCAGATATCTTGCCTTTTCATGGTCGCTTGATTTCTCATCAATTTCTGTCAGGATAGGTTTGGGCTTTTCTATCACTCTGTTTACATCTTTATGAAGACTTTCCAATAAATATCTGAGATATTCTTGAGCGTCCTGTTGAGCGTACCCCCCGAAACGAGGTGCGAATATTTGTATCTGGTTTTTTAAAGAAACAGTATTCAGCACCCTATCAGTCGAATCTTCCTACCAAAGTTCTTTTATCACTACCGCAAATGATTTTATTAGAGCACCCTTCATACTTGATGTGCTTGTATTGACATCCCTCATATGATCGTCTTTTCTAAGATACTCGAGCAACCATCTGGTACTCGATAAACATTGTATTACGCTATACATGAAACAGGTGTTGCCAATGTTTTTCAAACCATTAAATCCGACAATTTGGGCATTTTCATTCAGAAGTGGACTAATGGTGTTGTTGTAGTTATAACTATACATCATTAATGCTGACATCAAAGAATAATTTCTATCAGGAATGGTAATTTTCTTAAATTTATCAAGGTATACTCGTCTTTGAATAGAAGGTTTTTGAGGGTGTAAGAAAATTTCATCCAGTTTTCGGGATGAGGGAAGTGTCCCCATAACTGATGCGGCGTTTCCTCTTTGAATTGCCATACTAATACGCTGAATTAGAAAAGCATATGATCTAGAATCATAAGTACACTTTATAATTTTTTTGCCAATTTTTTCTAGAAGTTCCTGGGCGTGAGATCCAAATACTCCATATGTTCCAATTGCCACTGGATAAAATGTGTAAAAATTTTCTATATTCGAATATTTTCGAATTTTCAAATTCTCAGCAGAAGTAGCTGCAGCACCTTTCGTGATTGAGGTCGTTATAAGATGGGAGGCTGCAACAGTATCTACACATGTGAAATCCCAAACCAAAGGCTTTCGGAATTTCCAGGGTATGAGGGTTATTCCGTCTGGACGTTTCCCGTCGTCTCTACTTATTCCAACAGGTTCTAATACTGAGGGAATTTCCGCAGTTGTAAGAGCTCGTTTTATCAGATCATTCACAGCATGGTGTCTCGAAAAACGACCCGAACTAAACTTGCAGCTCAAACCATGTGTCCCATTCTCTTCAACAATAGATCCACATTTACATCTATGGCTAACACAAAGCGATGTTCCCAAACGAAGGCCAACTGCAATCCTGAACGATTGGTCGTCTAATAGAGTACCCAAAAAAGCTACTGGGAAAGCATTAAGCCAAGCTCCTGATTCTTCAGAACTTACAGCATTGAGACGAGCCTTTTCAAATTTAGATTCTGCAGCTGACTCAAGCAGTTGTTCGTATATTGAATCGGTCATTGGAATATCCCAGGTTTTTTGAGATTTCTTATTCTCAGGAACATCAACTTGTTGTAGAGATCCATTTCTGTTCACATTCCAAATAATATTTATCTTGTATTTTCAGGAAACATGTTGGTGGAACTGTTGATACCATAGATTCACAACTATTATGGGAAGCGAGGAAAGCTGGCAGAGAAAGAGAAGTGGCTAAACGGATGCTTACGCCTCCTAATTTCACGGGAAGAGTTACTTGATTCCAGGTATTTCCATTGAATTTATTATTAGTAATTTGTTCCAAAAAATTACGCAATATCGAATCAAAATCTTGAAGTTCTTTCTGGCATTGCCAAGTTGGACTGCATCTGAGTATATATAATAATTTGGGTATCGATAAACAATTTCTGAGAAAAAACGCTATGTGGGATGGAAGTTCATTGAGGCGGGAAGACATCAAATCGAGAGACTTTGTTTTTTGTATAAGGCAGCCTGATATAGATTCAGGAGTAAGGGGTGCTCCCAGTAAAGTCCAATCCCTTTTCTTCATCAATTTGATACCTGTAGCAATAGACTCGAAATACTTGAAGGATATATTGTCAGAAGTGAGAAGTTCGCATTTGTTGAAATTCAAGTCTAAACCCAAATTTTTTGACTCACGAATTATTCTACAAAATTCTCCGTGAACAGAATCTCTATCCCCACCAATAGATCCGTCATCGAGGTACCAACAGTTGAAAGCAGACTTTATCGATTTGGTTAATTCGTCTATGGTTAGGCAAAAAAGGGCTGGGCCTAGGGGATCTCCTTGTTGTACACCACTTTCTGACATAATTACCTTTTCACCAAAGTTGAGGTATGTCGGTATTTGGTAACATTGCTTAATAAAGGGAAAAATATTGGGAATCACTTTTTCAGCTTTCTGCAAAATTATATTCCTTTTTAGCGTATTGAAAGCGTTTTTAAAATCACATTTGAGAAAAACTTGGGAAGAAGAATCTGGATGTTGATTGAGAAAACGGCGGGCAGCATGAGCAACTACTTCGCAATCCCCTGGAGTTCCAAAACCGAATTGAACTGGTCGAAATGAATCACCTAATTCTGCTGATATACTCATACATGATAATTTTCCCGTAAGTCGGCGATAAATTGTGCCAACGGCGATTGGACGGATTCCGCCACATTTTTTCTTCAAAGCAATTAAAGAGGCACCGTATAGAATTGGGCATATTTCTTGGTTTACCTTACCCGATAGCATCGTATTGCATAACTTTGTTAGTGAAGATACAAGATACTCACTTTCACAACCGGAACTCCTTGAAATAAGATCTTGGAGGTGAGAAGGCCTCAAAGAATCCAATCCTCCCGCGGAGCTGGTTCGGAAAGATTTGATTGCTTTCATAACTTCTTTTTCTGTGACTTTCAGTGTTGTGAAATTTCCACAATCTATATTAGAATTATCATTTTGAAGGATGTCATGTGGGTGTTTTGACTGGAGTTCCATCAAGGTCGACTCATTGAAATCTGCGATTCTGTCAGATGAAGTTAGTAGTTCGATTGCGGAAGAAAGATCACCATCGGACACTTTATTTATGATGGATTTGATAGGATTTATTCTTTTCTTGCATGGAGGCTTCGATTCAGAAAAACATGAAGGAGTGGAATTGGTGTTATTGATATTCCTTTTGATAAATGTGGAAAGAGAGTCTTTACGGTTTTCATTCGATGGTGGAAGAATGAAATAATTTTAAGCGAAGGATAGCAAGAACTCCCAGCTTTCCAGAGAATTATTCAGGATGCATTCATTTATTGCTTTGCTCAACGCTCTTGCAGCACAAGCTCTTGCAGCTTAAGGAGTTCTCTTGATTATGAAGGTTTGTTGCTTCTGATTAGCAAGACGGGCGTTGATAGCTTCAGTTGAACTTGAAGTAAAGGATGATTTTTCTGGTGAATTTGGGGAAATTTTTGTAGATGGTTGAGAAAGTATTGATGAATGGTGAATTTTGGTTCTGTGAATTTTCAAACCCCTGGAAGTTTGGAATTTCCTGTTACAAATATCACAAAATGATGAATCATCCTTCTTCAATGAAATATCTTCGGAATCTGAATTGGTTTTCGAATAATTTATCGCCTTCGAATCGATTGTCATAATTTTGACGTTTTCTTCTATTGAAATCCAAACATTTCTCTTCTACTGGCTGGAATTGCGTAAAAACACAACTCTGGAGAAAGATAAGTTCTTTTGGCACAATATATCAAATAAAATTTCAGTTAACAAAATAAAAAAGTTCTAATGTATTCTGTATGACGATTTTGACACGCGTACTTTTCAACTTCAACACATTACATTGATCGGAGCTTCAGACATAATATTTGTTTGAGCTCTTTTGCACTTAAAGGTGGTATTTGATCTAGACTCCAATCTCGGCACATGGAAATCAATTTGGGATAATAGTGCTGGTGAGTCCACTTCACCTATTAATAGCTTATGCAAGAACATGATGGATGCTTGTGGTCTGCGTTTTTCTAAAGATATGAAATCAAATCTATGTAGTAAATTCGTATAATCACATCCTCTTGAAGGATATGATCCATCGACCTTGAAGCACAGAAACTTCAAGATTTTTTTCTGTACTTTCTTGATTGTAGTTGAATATTGTACATAAATAGGATTCCATATCAATGATCCATATTCTAGCTTCAATCTTACCAGACTGAAGAGAAGAGATGAGAGTGCAGAAATATCATTAAAGTTTCTACAATTTCTGAAAATAAAACCTTATATCCGATATGCTGATTAAGTAATCTCATTTATGTGAGAGTTGAATGTATGCTGATTGTCAAAGTACACTCCCAAGTCCCTGATATCATTAACATATTATAGAATTGTAGTATTAATTGAGTATAGATAATTGACAATATTTGATTTTCTGGTGAAGGTTAGTATTTTACATTTTGAGATATTGAGGAAAAGATGGTTTTTCAAATACCAATCATATTAGTAACTGATTTGTTTCTGTAGAATAAAGCAATCGTCTAAATCAGAAATAGTAACATATAATTTCAGATCATCCGCAAACATTAGTTTGTTGCACCCAAAGATCATTGATAAATATCAAAAACAACAGTGGCCCCAGGTTGGATCCCTGAGAGACTCCACTGGTTGCAATGAAGGTGTTTGAGATATATCCATTGAGAGAGACAAACTGCACTCTGTTTCTCAAGTACGATTTCAAAAGGTCCAAAAAAATATTGTTGAATCCTAGAATAGTAATTTTCTTCAAAAGTAATTCGTGTATGATTTTGTCAAAGGCCTTGGAGAAATCAGTTTAAAGCACATCAACCTGCCCTCTCTGGTCTAATAATTCAATAAGTATTGACTAGAAATGGATATATTACTAATTGTGGATCTTGAGTTCATGAATCCATGTTGAGATTCAGAGATGATGTGTTTGGTTGCAGGATGAATGCGATTACATAATATGATCTCCAAGACCTTTGCAGGGTTATTCAAGATCGAAGATAATCTTCATATGCTTCTCCAATTTTATCTTTAACATTTTTCCGGAGACTGCCAAACTCATGGAAATAAGCGATATCTCCTGTTTTTTTTATTTTTCATGTAGTTTCGCTTTTTGTTTGATTTGGCTTATAATTTCACTTGTATACCATCTTGTATATATCTAGGATTTCATAGAATTTATTGTAGAAGAATTCCAACAGCCATGTTTGCATCGGTTATACCATCTAGAGAAACCCAGTGAGTGTGTAAGAATTCATTGTAAGATAGTTTGCTTTTTTGTAATCATAAGTTTCAATTGAGCAAGTGTTATTCTGTTTAGTGAAATTTTTATTAAGAATAATGGATAAAGATGGGTGATACAAGTCTTCTTTAACTGAGGTGGAGTATTCCCGTGTTACAGTATACGACATATTACTCATTACCAAGTCCAACAATTCATTATAGTGATTGGGAATATTATTGAGTTGCCGCAGATCAAGAAAAGTTAGAAAGTTTGTGATAGTGCAGGTTTGTCTATCTCCTGGATTATTATCAATTAAGTTGGCACAATTAAAATCAGCTGAGATCATTAACCTTTTAGAATGCAATACTTCATATCTTTCCAATGATTGAGAAAGTCATTAAATTCGTCAGATGACAGAGATGGAAAAATGTATATAACTCAACATTGAAAACACAATGAGATGAATAGCATTTATTTCATCAATTTAAGGAGTGTTAATGGCCTCTGACTTTATAGTAGTGTCAACAGCAAGTAGTATACCACCACCAGTTGATATATTCAACCGGTTCAATTACGATCTTTTCTATAAACGTCATAAGTTAGAGGGAACAGTTCACTCGAATTAACTTCAGGTTTAAGCCACGTTTCACTAATAGCAATCATATTGTATTCACAATCACTCACATTGGGTGTAAATATATCTACTTTGCTGTTAAGACCTCTTAAATTTTGGTAGTAGATGGAGACATCATCTTCATTGTTACTGCTGGGCGCATCTAGTTTGTTGAAATGATTCTTGGTACATTATTGATGTATTCGATTCTGTAATTTGTTTCACCGTTATTGATTCTGCTCTGTAGTTCCTGCTTGAGTTTCTTATAATGCTCAATTTGTATTTCTTTCAGCTGCCATATTGATGTTTCCATAGTTTTGATTCAATTTGAGATTTCTCGCATTCATTAAGTAATGCAGGGCTGTCTCTCATTTTTATAGGGTGAGTTTTAGAATCTGCGAATAATCCCAATCTAATGGGTTTCACATTTGTTAATGCCCGATCGTGTGAAACTGAATTCAATATTTGGGTAACCAGTATTTTATCACATTCGATTTCTTCTGCTGGTGTATTGCTTGCTTCGGACTCAGGAACATTGAAAAACACTACGTTATTCTTACGTTTCTGGCGTTGGGTAACTTCAGAGACGATGTCTTCGAAATCCTCCCATTGTCTGGTTGGGGGCATTATCAGCTTTTAATTCTTTGATGTCATTTTGAAGATTCAAAATCAGGGCTTCAAGGTCTTTCAAGTCGTTGCCAATGGATCTACATCCAACACATGTCCAGTCCTAGCCTTTGTTTCCATTAAGTATGCGAACTCCATTTGCTGAGATATCTACACAGACGTGTTTATATTTGACTCTACACACACAACAGGTGACCGTAAGGATAAAAAAAGCATGGTCGAGTCACACATCAAAGTCTATGATGAAAAGTAAGCTCATTAGAAGAGAGAGTGGATCAGTGGAACAGGAAGCAAACAAAATAACCTACGTGTCAATGGCGTACAGGATGAGAGAAAATAAGATGGAAGTGAATTTTGATGATGAAGATCACAATACAGCTACCGACTGTCACAACCTTTATTGGTGAAATTTCGTTCTAAGGAAAAAATAAATTCTATATTCTACAACAAATTCAAACTGAAAGAAACGAATGTCGTCATCAGAGGAGATCTTACGCCTACTCGCTATGGACTTCAAACCAAGGCATCTGCTGCATTTGGTAATACAAATACCAAGACCATGCAAAAGGAAAGGTGAATAACATTTTATCCCCCGATGACATCGCAAAATTCATCTGAACCCTGACGGAACTAATTTGATATGGTATGAGCAGACTTGTGTCTGCATAGTATCCTTGGATGAAGGAGAGAATAACGTTGGCAAACCAGAAAAAGTTACCTTTTTTTTCATCTAATCTTTTTGTTTCCTTTTTCAATATTTCTTGTTGTACAGACACTATTCGAAAACAATATCTGATATGCTGTCTCAATGTCCCCTTTTTTTCATCACGAAGTTTATTGAAGAAATTTGATACAGAAAAATCTGAAAATGTTCGATTTATTTTGAGTAAATTCAATCACTTCAAGAACATCATTCTGGAAAATAAATATGATTTTGTTACTGTTAGCGAGACATGGTTAAAAGATAAAGTAAATACGTCTGCAGTTACGATTTGCGTATACGAATTCTTAAGAAAAGATAGATGCTCGCGTGGTGGCGTAGTAGGGATCTATAATTCTAATAAACTCAAACTCATTGAAACGTCTACGAACATTGAGCGATTATAGTCGAAGATTCAGGCGATAACATCCGTAAACTTCATATGTGGAGCAACTTATCGCCTTCGCTCAGACGTTGCTTTTTTTAATATTTAGATGAAAAATCCGTTATTTTTTTTAATATTCCCAATAATATTATTTGCATGGACGATTCGAATGTTGGTGTTCACAATTCGACCAATTATTCGAACAAATATCAAGAGCTCCTTGGCTGAGAGATGATCTCATGAATTTAATGATTCGTAGAGATGAAGCAAAACTGAAATACAAGCAAACTAAGACAGAGGATGATTTTCGCTATTATAAGAAACCTCACCAACACTTCTGTTAGGAATAAAAAAAAAAAATTAATCATGTTGGTGCCAATAAAAACTGAAAGCAACTATGGAAAGAGCTGTGAAACTTGAAAGTCACAAATAGAAAACCTTATGTTACAATACCAGAAAACTTGAAGAATGCCAATCATATAAACTTCCATTTTGTTGACAGTGTCCCAAATTTCAATGATGACACAAATAAATTATTGAGTTTTACAACTACAACTTTTACTCGAATGTGGATGGAAATAATTTTGAATTCAACCTTTCATCTGAAGATGACTTTCTTGATGCAGTAAACTGCCTGAAAACCAATACCATGGAGAAGATGGTATTACCATGACAATGATAAAACTATTTTTTACGATAGTAGAAAATGCTTAACTACATGTAGTCAATAGCTGCATTCTTGAAAGCATTTTTCCCAAGTCAATGGAAAACTGCGTATGTTATACCTATCCCCAAAATAGCTGTCCTTAAGGACAACAAAGATCTCAGATCGTAAGTATTCTTTCCACAATTTCTGAGTTATTGGAACACATTATAAACAAATAAATGAGACAATATATCAGTAATCTGAATTGAAAGCGAACCTTTCAGTCGGGTTTCAGGCCTTTATATAGTTGTACAACAGCCCTGCTCAAAATAACGGATGACATATTGGCTGCAACAGATAAAGGAGACATCTCGTTATTGATCTCACTGGACTACAGTGAAGCGTTCAGTGATTTTTCAGTGAATTGAGAACTCCACGTTGTAAATGAAGTTATTTTTTGTGAATATCTAACAGAAAATAACCATTTTTCCGGCTAAAGCCACGCTGACATTGAACTACATCTGATTTATTTATATATATATATATATACATATATATATATATATATATATATATATATATATATATATATATATACTTAAGAAGATCACTTTATAAAAGTTTATGAAAGTTTTTCATTTTGTTCATTATAATTGTTAAAGAAATCTCAACAGTGAATAACTGTAAGTGACATCGAATCATCCAGTTTTGAATTATTCTTTTATCGCGTTATCTTGTTGAGTATGTATACAGTGCTTCTCAAAAGTCCCCTGCCCCCCTCTTTTTTTGGAACGATTATACATAACTGAGTGAAATTTGGAAACTGAATATTAAAGGTTGTAAACTTCCCTACTAGTGATGATAGATGACGAAATCGTCAAAGATGACGTCACAAGGCCATTGTGACCAATAATTTCAAATGAAACCCTACGGCAAGCGACACCTCTTTTAAAAGATATCGAAAAAACCTATTGAATTATACTAATTTTGTTCGTGTATATGGCAGTTTTAATGGCTCAATAGTAAACATTGAAATTTTGATTCCATTCAGTATGATATCAATTACAGATTCAAGAATCAGTATCTATTTGAAGAAATTGCTCGGAGTGACCTCCATTCACTTCCTGACAGTAAAATATCCTATTTTTAAACTCTTCTCGTACTTTTGCAAATGTGTCTGCGGAAACAGCCTCATATTCTGCAACAATACGTTGTTTTAAATATTGTCAGGTTCAATATTGTCAGGTTCAGTGACGTAAACCTTCGATTCAAGGTACCACCACAGAAAAAAATCCAAAAGTGTGAGGTCCGGTGATCGAGCTGGCCATTCCGTTGAACCTCGTCGTCCAAGCCATCTACCACGATACTCCTCATCCAAATACCGTCTTACTGCACCGTAATAGTATGGAGGAGCACCATCCTGTTGGAATGTTATTTCCAAATTGCCGAATTCATCTGGATTATCTTCCACGATTTCAAGGATTAACGGTTCTATTGCGTTTTGCCACAGCTCCAGATAAACTTCACCAGTTAAATTGGTATTAAAAAAAGGGGCTCAACCATTTGGTTTCCCAGGATACCTGCCCAAACATTCACCTTCTGGGGAAATTGGGTATGTGTTTCACGAAATAAGTGAGGATTTGCGTCACTCCAATACCTCACATTCTGTGTATTTACATTTCCATCTAGATAGAAGGTACTTTCGTCACTAAAACAAATTGTTTTGACATAGTCTGGCTGTTGGTTAATTTTAGTTCCCATATTTCCACAAAATTCTAGTTTTCGGTCTGGGTCGTCGTCTGAGAGTTGATGAACCATTTTTAATTTGTATGGATGAAATTTGTTTTTTTTCAACACCCTGTGTACTGTACTTCGACTGACTTCACAGGTAGATGCAACGTGAGTTGTTGAAGAAGTAGGATTGATTAATACTTCTGCCAGTATATCAATTTTTTTCTCATCAGAAATTTGTGGTCTGCCAGATAGTTTTGCATCATTAATACTACCCGTTGTTTCAAACTCACGAAGGAGCTCCCTTAAATAAGTCCTCGAAACGGGGCGATCAGAAAACCTCTCATTGAAAATGCGTTCTGCTGCATGAATATTCTGTCCAGTTTCACCAAGAATTAGGATCGCTGCTACTTTATCACCTAAATCACGTACCATTTCGTTCCTTGAAGCACTTAAACGTTCGGCTCACAACAGTTTAACAAATTATTAAAATGTAAAGAATATTAGGAGTACCAAAAGCTGCTAAAATAGTTGAACGTTCGATCAACAATACACAAATTATAAAATGTACAGAAACTCGGAAAACTACAAAAACGTCGAGTTAGGGAGACTAACAAAAACGTCAGCTTATTTGACAACTATCCAGAGGCGGAGCTTGAATTTGGAATTTTATTAGTATTAACTGATTTAATTCATCACAGCTTTGCGTTTTTTGAAAGCGAGCTGCCAAAACTGCCATAAACACAAACAAAATAAGTATCATTGAATAGGTTTTTTCGATACCTTTTGAACGAGGTGTCGCTTGCCGTAGGGTTCCATTTATAATTATCGGTCACAATGGCCTTGTGACGTCATCTTTGACGATTTCGTCATCTATCATCACTAGTAGGGAAGTTTACAACCTTTGATATTCAGTTTCCAAATTTCACTTGTTTATGTATAATCGTTCCAAAAATAATAGGGGGGGGAGAGGACTTTTGATATATATATATATATATATATATATATATATATATATACGTTTTCCTGTCCGATTTTCTATGTTCCCTAAAATGTTTTTCCCGAAAACTCTCGTCCGCGTAGAATTTCTTTTTTTCTATGTTTTCCTTTATGTTGTTCCATCTAGACTATGCTTTTGACTCCTTCCGCTTCATGTTGTCCCGTTATCCCGTTTTCCTGTCATCCCGTTTTTTCTTTATCCCATTATCCCGTTTTCCCGTTATCCCCTTATCCTGTCATCCCAATATCCCGTTTTTTTACTCTCCTGTTAATCCCGTTATCCCATTTTCCTGTTATATCGTTTTCTATTTATCCCGTTATCTCCTTACTCTGTCATCCCGTTATCCCGTTTTTTCGTTATCCCGTTATTCCCGTTATGCCATTTTCCTGTTATCCCATTTTTTCATTGTCCCGTTATCCCGTTCTCAATTTATCGTACTACAATTATTATACTCGATTGCCATCTTGCAACCCTATTGCGGATCTGTGGATAAAATAAAATAAAATAAAAATCGCGATGAAAAAATAAGGATTGATCGTAGAAGGGTGGAAATTTGAGGTCATATGTATTTTTGAATGCTGTATCATAAAAAAAAGAAAAGATTTTCATCTAAAAAATAAAAATAAAAATTAAGGAGTGGTCCACCCTTAACATATAGGGGGATGAGAAATAGATGTTGTGCGATTCGCAGACACAATCAATATGCTCACAAAATTCCATGAGAATCGGTCGGGCCATTTCGGAGGAGTTCAATTACAAACACCGTTTCACGAGAGTTTTATCTTTCAGTCGCAGATGATTCCACATCTGATTTTATTAACATCCTGTTTATATTTTCAAATATACTGACCAATATTATTCTTTGCAAGTATTATGCTTCCGCTGATGATACCCAACTTAATATATCGTTAAAATCGGAAATGCTGAATGAAGCTGTTCTTGGTTTCAAATCTGAACTTCAAAATATTCATGATCATTCCATGAATCATGAACTGCAACTCAATCCTATCAGAACACAGGTTCTTATGTTTGGTCCAGAGTTGTTATGCCAAAGGTATTTACCTTGAATCAATATTCTTATGAATGAAAAAACTCTGAATATAGCAAGAAGGGAAATTTGTGTCTGTAATGTATAAAGTGAAAGAGAGTTGGCGCGTGCAGACAAGGGTCGGAGATCCACACCTGAACCCCGTTAAAAACCGCAAATTGTCGACGACGCAAGGTGAAAGGTGAATTGAATCTTGATGATAATTTGATAGCGAATGAGTTCCCTTCCACCCTATAACTTTTCCGAACACACTAACAGTAAATTCTGGAAAGCGATATCCCGATACGTCTTCGGTAGCTCAGTTGGGAGAGAACTTGACTGGTAATCATGAGGTCGTGGGTTCGACCCCTGCCCAAGGATATCTTTTTCTGGAATTCAAAAATTCTTGTCGGCACACCGCCAACTCTCTTTTACATCTGAAAAAAAAATGATCTCATATAAAATAATTATTTCAGGTACGAAAAGCAAGTTTTATTTTATGATCAGAGAGCTTAGGCGAACAATACAGTAATGTACCCTCACGGAGCATACCTGAACACTCAGACGAATGCCAAATTATGTCAGACACTCATCCTTTCGCAATTTACCCTCTACTCACCTGAATAGTCTCCTTTTCTGGATAATGTAGAGTTAGTTGTACATGATACAAAGAATACAAAATTCCGGTTTACGCTATATCTATAGTATTCACGAGTTTCAGCACATTTCTCATGAGCTCACTCAGCTGCAATGGCTGACAATGAAGAATCGTCCTTATTGCAATTTCCAACCTCATTCCACAATATCATTATCAACAAATACCCCAGTATATTTACGGTAAAGTTCGTTTCCGTGAATATGAATGAATGGAGAAGTGTTTATCAGACACAGAGATCTAATAATGCCCCCCACATATACCCATTATAATAGTCTTCTCAATTATTTGAATAAATGGAAACTACCTCTTTTCGAACTATTGGAAAGGAAATCGACTGATGAGGGCGCCACCGTTTTCTACAAATGGCGGCGATGTGTAGGTATCAGTAATATTTGAATGTTGTTTACATTTTTATTTGTGCGTTTAATAACATTCAGAACTCTTCAGTGGAGTCGTGGATAATATATTGTGACTGAAAAACCTTCAATGGAGATCTATTTGTGCGATTGAAGATGCGATAATAGTCTTATTTGTTGAAATTTTCAATTTTCCTAACCTGTTCATTTTGGGTTTTACATTTGTTGTGAAGTTTTGTTGGATTTTCTTTCGAGTTTTGCAGGTATATAACTGATCAATTATAATCCCATTTAATGATATTATATATTTTTTAGATTCATTAGCAAAGATTTCTACCTAAGAATAGACAAGTTATTCATGTATTTGGAGGCTACTCCAAATTCATCAATGAAGGACATAAAGTTTTGAACACTGGCCACATTGTCATGTGTGGCATTACAGAAAAAAGTCCTCAAAGTCTCGAACTATTTGCCCTCTGTTTGAAAAACAGTGGGTTTAATAATGCAATGCTAATAAAGGAGGTGATTGGCATACAAAAGCAGGGAAATATTTTTGGCCAAAAGAATTCACAAATAAGTTAGATTTGTTTTATACAGCAATTTCAATCTAACTCTGAATATCACCTACAATTTCCTTGGTCATTTTGAGCCCTTGTCTTAGAACAAGTTTGTGTGTGATTTTTGAAAAAATCTTGTTTGGAAACCACAATTCAATTTTTTTTATGAATAGGCATGGGATCAATAATGAATCAGAAGATGCATTGAGGAATAGTTACGTCTAAGTAATTGTTGTGAAAATTTGTAAAGAGCAGCCATGGCTGGCTTATTCCCCAGATAGAGTTGTTAAAAATGGACTACCTGTGAAACTACTGGAAATCAAGTGCCCTTTCATAGGTTCGTGTCAATAATTGTGTAAGTAGTATCTTAGTACACTGTTTTTTCTTCCAAGATAAAAAGAAACCTGCCATTGAATTCGTTCATGAATGCAGTTACTTGATTATCGATAATGATCGGCTAAAGTTGAGGAAAAAGCATCCATATTATTCCCAGGTTCAATTGGGGATGGCTATCCTGAACCTGGATGAATGTGATTCCATTTTTCCAAAGACTTTTTTAATTTAGTGATCGAGCATGATAAAACGTTAAGCAATATCGTGTTGCAGACAGTTTATTTTAACAAAATGTTGCATGTTATTTGTTTATATGAGAAATAAAACTTGTTTTTCCAATTTAATTTTTTAATCAGGGTAATATTAATTTCAAACAATTCAAATATTCTGACTGAGATTATTGATTGCAAATATTATGCTAACGCTGATGATACCCAACTTTATCTATCGTTTAAATCGGAAATACTGAATGAAGCTGTTGCTGGTATCAAATCAGAATTTCAGAATATTCGAGATCATTCCATGAATCATGAAATGCAACTCAATCCGATCAGAACACAGGTTCTTATGTTTGGTCCAGAGGTGTTATGTCAAAGGTATTTACCTCAAGTCAATATTTTTGTGAATGAAAAAACTCTAAATATTGTAAGAAGAAAACTTTGTGTGTGGAATGTGTAATGTGGAAGAGGGTTGGCGGCATGCAGCCTAGGGTCGGAGATCCACACCTGAACCCTGCTGAAAATAACAAATTGTCGATGACGCAAGGTGAAAGGTAAATTGGATTTTATTGATAATTTGATAGCGAATAAGCTCCCTTCCACCTCATAACTTTTATAAACACATTAACACTAAATTCTAGAAAGTGATATCCCGATCGCAGATGTGAACGTACCCCTTCGGTAGCTCAGTTAGGAGAGCACTCGACTAGTAATCATGAGGTCGTCGGTTCGACCCCTGCCCGAGGATATCTTTTTCTAGAATTAAAAAATTCTTGTCTGCACGCCGCGCGCCGTCAACTCTCTTTTACATCTAAATATAGTACCGGAGGCAAACAATCTCGATCTCATATTAGATAATAATTTTAGGTACAAAAAACAAGTTTCATTATATATTCAAATTACTTACGCGAAGGTAACAGTGATTTACCCTGACCGAGCATACCTAAATACTCAGACGAATGCCAAATTATGCCAGGCACTCATCCTTTCGCAATTTACCTTCTGCTCGCCCGAATACTCTCCTTGTCTGGATAATGTAGATTTGTACAGAATAAAACGAGTCCAAAATTCCTGTTCAAGCTATCTATGGGATTCGTAAGTTTCAGCACTTTTCTTAGGAGCTGACAATGAAGAATCGTTTCTTATTGCAATTTGTAACCTCATTCCACAATATCATCATCAATAAATACCCCAGTATATTCAGGATAAAGTTCGTTTACCTGGAAATGGACGAGAAGTGAATATCAGACACAGAGATCTGATAACTGCCCCGCACCACACTACGACACTGTTTGAAAGATCGTTCAGTTTCTCTATCTATACCCATTGTAATAGCTTTCCCACTGTTTTGAAAAATGTATACTACCACTCATTAGGCTATATTATCGTAACTAGCTATATGAACAACAGTTATCGTACAACTAACGTCTCACATAAAATATAAAATGTAGAAGTGTCGAACAATTCTGTATTTTTTTCTTTCATTATTGTCCTCAATCTTTTTTTAATTTAATTTTTTCCTTATTCTTCTACCTCATAACCAATGTGATTCTTGTTTATTACAAAGTTAAGGAATATTTTGAGGTTCATGTATAGTGAAGGAGCTGAATGGAGGAGCAGGATTCCGCTCCGTGACTTTACCAAATTTATTGGTATGTTTTTTGTCGTAACCCTTCTATTCGTACGTTGCTGAATCAAAGACATTATTATTATAAGTACTTTTTTGGAATTGATACGAATATTGTACGCCAGTACCTCATTGCCGACCTCTCCTTGCTGACGTGATGATAACAACAGCCGCGATCGTTTCAATAGTACAAATGTCAATATAAACCGCATATCTGAAAATAACCAATAAAAAAACTTTTTAAAGGCAAGCTTTCATTCAAGCTGGGTACTCAAACGTATAAAATGAGTTCAAGTCATCGCTGACAATGATTTAATAAATTTTTGTTGAATTAATTGGTTACAAAAAGCTTGTTGCTCAAAGTGCTCATGAAAGTAGGTACCAACTAATTTGATTGGGCAGTGATTGGTTGGTAAGTAGAACTTGTCAAAGTATTCGATTTTTACAAAGTATTCATGAAAGTAGGTATCAGTTGATTTCATTGGACAATGACTGGTTAGTAAGTAACACCTTGTCGTAATAATGATTTAATCACCGTTCGTGCTACAAGGTTTATGAAACCAAATTATTCAACAAAAAATAATTAAATCATTGTCAGCGATTACTTAAACTCATTTTATGTATTTTAGTACACGGCTCAAATAAAAGCTTGCCTTTGAAAAGTGTTTCTATTTGTTACTTGCTTTTGAGTTAGTTTGCCTTGATCTGTTCATTACTAATAGAGCATCGTTATTACAAAATTTATTCCCTGAAAGTTTTGAGCTGAAAAAAAATCATGATCTACAACCCCAAAAACTCCAATACACCAATTTTGAATAGAATTTGATCATAATCACAAAACTAGTTCGCCATCCTGAAGTCGCCTTCTCAAATTCATTGATTTCGACGAAAAATACATAATCGCTGAACCTGAAAACCCCCACTTACCAATTTTGAATGAAATATGACCATAATCAGAAAACTCGTCCTCCATCTTGGGGCCGCCATCATACATTTATGAATTTTGAGAAAAAATTCAAAATCTCCGACCGCGAGAACCTCCGCATACCGATTTTGAATCGAATCG
The DNA here is from genome assembly GCA_018342105.1 of Gonioctena quinquepunctata. NCBI lineage: Eukaryota > Metazoa > Arthropoda > Insecta > Coleoptera > Chrysomelidae > Gonioctena > Gonioctena quinquepunctata. The sequence continues at coordinate 712,077 of JAFIRS010000303.1, forward strand.
TACCATAATCACAAAACTCATACCCTATCTTGGGGCCGCCATCTTGAGTTCATGAATTTTGACAAAAAATTCACAATGTCCAACCCTGAAAACCCCCGCATAGCAATTTTGAATCGAATTTGTCCATAATCACAAAACTCATCCCTCATCGTCCTCCATCTTGACGCCGCCATCTTGAATTCATGACTTTTGATAATTCCATAATCTCCGACCCCAAAAATCCACACATACCAATTTTGAATCGAATTGGACCATAATCACAAAAGTCATCCGCCATCTTGGAGCTGCCATTCGAATCATGAATTTTCACGGAAAATTCATAATCTACGACCCCGAAAACATCGACATATCAATTTTGAATGAAATCGGACCATAATTATAAATCTAGTCCGCCGTTTAGTGCCGCTATTTTGTTTTTTCTCTAACAAAAGTTCCATAACGCATTGTCACCGAAATTATGAAAACCTGCCATATTTGAAATTATTCGGACGAATAGAAGTTGGTCAAAATTCACTCGCAAGATTTGACCCAAACTTACGAACGAACTAACAAGTGAAACTAAATAAAAGCTTGTGAAAAGTATACTGCCGAAAGTCGATTGCGCATCGTTTGCGTGTTATCAAAAGGGCGTGAAATGAAATGCCATATTTTGACTTGATACTTGGCACTTTGACAACAATTATACAGGGTGATTCAAAAGTACTTGGACAAACTTCAGGAGGTGATTCCTCACAATATTCTTATATGAATTGTACAAATAAATACATTTCTGGAAACGCTTCGTTTCCAAGATACAGTGTGTTGAAGTTTCATTTTTATTCTCGTTTTTTTCAAATAACTTTCGAAATACTGACCTTTATCTTCGAAACGAAGCGTTTCCGGACATATATTTATTTGGATAATTCATATTAGAATATTGTGAGAAATCACCTCCTGAAGTTTGTCAAAGTATTTTCGAATCATCCTGTATTTATGATTCTGTGTTTTGTTATTATTGCGGAAATTTTCGAGGGCAATGCAGGCATTGTTATTCAGGGTAATTAGTCCATTGGTTTCATTAGTTTTTTTCTATCTCAAAACAGCGAGAATAATGAGTTCAACAAAATCGAAGCCGTTTTGTAAATTTTGTTGTAGCTTGAATAATTCTCAGTTAAGAAATTATATAACAATTTTGATGATTTGATTGATAATCTCATCAAGTATAGTTGTCAAAAGCGAAATTATTTCAGGAGCTTTCGTTCAACAATTAGCTGACTTGCCAATAAAACATGTTTATCTGTAGCAACATCTAAACATATTTTTTTGGGTCATTGGTAAGCGGAATTCGGGATGGCCTACGCCAAATTGAATTATCTGAAGGTTTTAGAATCACGCTTGCGAAACGCCTGAGCTCAAGCGGTCGCGTATAGTAAACCTGGTATATATAATAAGTTGAGTGAACCTCTTAATTTCTGCAACCGCTCTTTTATTGTGTTTGTTTGATCAAGCCACTGATGTGTGGCTAGGGATAAGAATTATTTGAGTTATCATTTGATTCTTTATGTTTAATGCTTGATATTCATATGGTATTACGTTTAGATCCAACCGTTTCCTTTTATCTTCTGCTGAGGGTGCACAGATAAGACCATAGATTAGTGTTTTTTTCTCTTGTAAATTAATAAATTCCTTAGAGTCGCACTTCGTATTTTTTTGCTTTTGTGTAAGTTGAGGTTTGAACCGGACTATTATTGGATAGTTGGAGGGAAATAGCGCCCATTTTTAATTTCAATAACTTCAGTGACTACTTGACGAACCTATCCATCTTCACTGCAGCTTAGTCGCAAATATCCTTAGACAAGTACAAGGTAGTGTGTCGTTGTACGGTTTCAAGTAATAGAGAGATTCAATATAAATCGATGCAAAATTTCTATTTCATAAAGAAAAGGGATCATTTGAAAAATATCTAGTTGTCAACCATGAACACCTTGTACAAAGTTCTGCCATTGTTATTGCATAAACTTGGAACCATATGCATGCACACACTTCAATATAAATTCGAATGCTTCTGCTCCAAAACTGTAATCGTTATCTATTTTGCAATTAATGAGTGCACACTTCAAAATTCGGAAGAACATGAAAGTAACTCAAATACTGTCGATTTCAGGAGCAGAGGAACCTTATACAGAATGATCAAAAATTATACGTAGAATTTGAGAATAAGATAATATAAAGGACCTTCCCTCCGGATTATCGAATGTTTGGTCCAGCCTGTGTACACGATGTGTCTTGTATGCTTCAAAATTTGAAAATAACGACCTTCTTGGCCACCCCAATGGAAATTTCTCAGCTTTCCGAAATTAAAATGATATCGAACTCTGTCACCTTTATTGGCTACAGTAAAATTGTTATTTGGATTTGGAGGACTCTTCCGGTAAGTTTTTCCGGAAATGGTGCAATTTTTTTAATGTAACACATCCGCTAGTGTTGCAAAACTCAAATAAGAGACAAACATGATTCAAGTGTAATTTTTTTACCTGAATGATTTAACTATTTTTGCTCCAATTTTCAAATTTTATTTAATTCACGCAAGTATTTATAACGATTATAATATCCAAGAAACATCATGGTAAAGAAGAGTCAATTTAAAAAATCGAAAAAAGTGTACTTAAAAAGAAGGAAACAAGATGAGCCGAAAATATTGTCAGAAAATTATGTTTCAAGAGATTAACTATCAAACTTAATACTGTTAACAATCTCACGCAGTCGGAAGAAATAATACATTTTCATTTCAAATTAAAGAAGATGCCTGCGACTTTTTAATAGTTATTCTCTCAAGACACAATTTTCTGACAATATTTTCTGGTCATCTTGTTTCCATCTTTTTTAAAGTTCACTATTTACGCAGTCGGGTTTTCCATTTAAATTTTTTTTAAGTTTACTTTTTACTCAGTCGGGTTTTTATCTTTATTTTTATTCATTTTTTATTTCACACTATAGACGGCAATAATTTAAAGTCATTAAGCCGCTCGTTATAGCCCAGTTTACATGTACTTAATTGAGTTTCTATTGAAACATTCAAGTGATAGTGTAGTAAAAATTTATCGAAAACGAAATAGTAACTGAAACCAAAATAAATCATCCAACGAGCAAATTAACCAATTACTGATGTATGGTAGAACCAGAAATCTAAGAAGGTCGTAAATCAATAGTAGCCGACGACCTATTGTTCGAAATATAGATAAGCAATAGAAGTGGGTGTTCGTTCAAAGATTCCCAGGTCCGGATCAAAATATCTCATGGAATAGTTTGGCATTTTGATAATAGTGGGCTCTCCATTATTTTTGGCTTTTGTTGACAGTTTTGTATTTGAATGTATTTGAAAATAAAAAAAGGTTGATTCAGAACCCTTGAAGAGGATATGTTTAAATGTGTGTAAATAATAAAATTTACTTACCTGGCCACCAGACTTTCAGTACTAATTGGCTATTAACGAGATTATAGCGATAATGGTCTATTTACGGTTACAAAATAAATGACCTACCAGATTTGGGAAACAAGACTGTTTTGAGAACTGTCCGCTTTCCAATTTCGGAAATAAAAGGGGAAAAGTTGAACAACATTTAGTCATTACCTGTCAGTTGTCTTTATTTTGAAGTGTCTATTCGCTTTTGGGTCGTGAAAAATGTGGCGTCATGGGCTCATCCTGAAGCTAGTACTTCAACTGGTTCTCGTAGTACCACTAGTCGACAAAAAAGAAAGAAACGAAAAGACTCTGGAGGTTCAAGGAAAATAGATGGGTATGATGTAGATATAATTCGAAGAACAATATATGCCTTGTATATATTAGATATTTCAATGCAACGGCTTGAAAAAAATGAAACTCTTACAAAACGGATTTAAATTAAAAAAACTCACCAGTAGCAGAAAAATCATAATGGAATCTGTGCTCCTTAAGAAATGGAGATTTGAATACTCATTGGCAATACACGAATTTAGAGAATATGGTAGAACAGTAGTGTATTTGGATGAAACTTGGTTCTATACATACGATATTCCAAACAAAAGTTGGGTAGACTCATCTGACTTGTGCCAAACTAATGTGCCGTCTGATAAAGGAAAACGCATTACGATAACTCATGCAGGAACCGAAAATGGTTTTATACCAAATGCGTTATCATCATGATGATACTACAGCCGAATTATTTGGAGACTGGTTCCAAAATAAACTCATACCAAATATTCCACCCAACATTATCGTCATGGATAATGCTAGCTATCACAGTCGAAGACTAGATAAAGTACCACGTTCAAATGACACCAAGGCCACTATACAAGAATATATGTTAAATAATGATATGTACTATGAGGAAAAGTTCACAAAAAACAGTTACTAGAAGTTTTACGCAGTTTTTCGAAAAAAAAGAAATATTTTTGTGATTTATTGGCTGAAAGCTTGAAACATACGGGCTCAGACTTCCTCCTTATCATTGTATGTTCAACCCAATTGAACATATATGGCATCAGCTTGAGTCAGCAGCTCGAAAAAATTATACTTCTCCAACCTTAAGTTCAACTGTGGTAGCTCTCATTCAAACAAAAACTGCAAAACATTCGTAATAGCAGCTCGGCCAAGTGTGTTTTCCATATTAAAAAGTGGAAAAGTCATATATGGATATAGAAAAAATTCCCAAAGAAAAGTCCATTATCAATTTGGATGACAACAGTGAAACTGATCTCCGTGAGTAATTTTGTTCATCAATACCTTTTATCGTAAAAATGAACTTTTTATAAAGTACAAAGTTTGACATTTTACATTGATTAGGAATATCATATATTATTATATAATATAATTATATATATATATATATATATATATATATATATATATATATATATGTATATTATGATCATATATTATATATAAATAAATAATTTTCAATTATATTCATGCGATTTTTCTTAATAATTCAACCCAATATCATTCTACCTCCCCATAATACAAAATTTAATGGCTAGGGCAGGTACATCTCTGCGTAGAATCCACCGCCTTGCTGATAACTCAAATGGTTGGTGATTTACGACATTCTCAGGTGTCGGGTTCTACTTCACCAAGCTATATGCTGTTATAACTTTTTCGCAATATGGCGTCTGGTTGTCGCCATATTGAATTTTGATTCCTGTCATATCTTCAGTGATACTCGCAAAATTAAGACAATTCATAAGAATAATCAAAATCGTCTCCGCGTTTGCCTCTAGAGTGCCACAAAGGAACAAACATACATACTTAGGCTGATAAACACATTACCCTCCATTGCGTCGCGCAGTCGGGTAATAAAAGGTGCTATCTTGCATTATACCGAAATGATGAATACAAGTACGGATGCCATTCAGTTCGCGCAATCTTGTTTGGCTTCTGAAATAAGATTATAGAAAAATCATGATACGTACCATGAGCCGTAAAAAAATTATTTACACATCTGGGCAAGTAACGTACTACTTTTTGAATCTCTACTTTTCCTCTGGATTTAAATGGAATAATTCCGCATCAATTATCCGAAATTATACTTCCCTTCACTACCCTATTGTTGGTAGAAAAATGATATAAAAGGTGTGGAGGAGAACAATGCGGCATCAATCCCAATTTTCGGGATTTCCACAAAAACCCTCTACCACCCATCTTTATATCACAGAGTGACGATAAGCGTAGATATAAACCTCAATTGGGGTTACAATAAAAGCTACAAAACGCAACGAACCGTGCACAGTGGGATATAGATTTCCCATTAGGAGGTAGGGAGCAGGAAATAGGCCCGGCAAGTTCCTAAGTGTTTTACTCGGTCTTGAAAAGCACCCACTGCTATCACACAGCTGGAAGAGAACTTCATGAAAATGTAACACAGGGTCACGGAATGAGTCGTTTTTTGTGGCATGATAATCATGTCTTCAAATAATGTATACAATCATTTCATAGAAAAAGGGTTTGTAGTGAAACTAATAGAATAGCAGTTGATGCTCTGATGAATTGTGAATTCATAGTCGACGGTTGTTATCATGAACGTATATCGGAATTTCGAATATTTCATAGACAATTGGTTTTCAGAAATACTTGTACAATACTCTTTTTTTTTGCAAGCTTTGACCATGAAAATATTGATATGGAGGACTAATTTTTAGTCCATAACTTATAAAATTTAATTGACAATTTGTTGTTCGTTATTCTGGCACCATTATAGTTTATTCAACAATAGAAATACAGTACTTCCGTAATTTGACAAAATAAATTCTATTCTAAAATAATATATCGATAAAAGAGTGTTCATTTAGACAATTTGACCTTTCTGGAATTTGGCGCAGTATTCCAAGATACTGTGTGTGCCACTCTAATGTTTGTAGAATTGTTCCTGAGGTATTGACTATGTCAATGTTTACATAGGCACAATATATTAAGTACACTTTGGGACCTGTACAATATATATGTTCCTGGCAAGCAACGATTTGGGGTTTCTCAAAAGGACATTTAGTTGAGCTGCGTTTCGCGTGTTTAGGAAACTTGGAGACATCAGAAGTTTCATTGATATTCTATGTGAGTTAACATCACATATATCGTGATTTCCATTTTAAACTGACCAATGATTCAATTGTCGTTGAGAAATCTGTCAGCAAGCTGCGATGAACTGAATCAAACAAACATCAAACTCTGTTGTTCACTTGTGATTGAGTATAATACCAATATTATCAACTATACTACCTTATTGTATATGTTTTTTCAATAGCCTGTGGTGAAGTGATTGTAAAAATTATTTCAGGAAAATCAAATCACCATCCAAAATATCAGAAAGAATATTAGAAGCAATCGACCGAATATCCCACGGAATTGAATATGCTACCGCCTCTTCAACCAAGGTTTGGAGTAACTAAATGAATGATCATGCTCGTTAAACTGGATTTCATTATGGCGTTTGATACTATTCATCATAATCTTTTACTGGGTATCCTGAATTATATAGGGCTTTCAAACACAGCCCTTCAGTTATAATATTTTTTTAATGAATAGATAGTTTCGACAAATCGCAGTCTGGTTAACTCTATCAGAAATCTGGTAACAAGGTTCGATTTCTTTTTATGCAATTCCCGTACTGTTATGCAGATGATAACCAAATATAAAAAGAAAAATCGAATTAAACGGTTTTATTCACATGAAAGATTCAATATGAATTGAACCAGAAAATGGTAGATCTCAGGTGAAAAACTACTACTACTACTTTCCTGGCAAATACCACGCAGAACGTTGAATGATATTCACCTGAAAATCCATGCATACCTCCATATAAATGGATATTGAATGCAAATGTTTCTTTCTGATAAGCTTGATTATGTTTAATTTATGTCGTGTTCACCTAACAATCCGCATACCGGTTTCAGGCTTTTTGGCCCTCATCAGTACGGAGTAGTCAACCAGCCAAAGGCTCGAAGAGCTCTGGATGAAGCGAGACACTGGCTGCTAGTCGGGCTTGCCACTCCTACTGAGAAGGAATCTTTTATTTAGAAACCTATCGAGGTGGGAGATTTTCGGAGTGTTTCTTTCTGTCACTAGGTACCGCCAGTTAAAATTTTTCTTTTCCGGCGTACCTATAGGTGTTATAGACTCGATGATGGTTTTGGTTATGTTGTGTCTCGCTTCAGTCAGAGCTCTTCGGACCTCTGGCTGGTTGACTACTCCGTACTGATGAGGGCCAAAAAGCCTGAAACCGGTATGCGGATTGTTAGGTGAACACGACATAAATTAAACATAATCGAGCTTATCAGAAAGGAACATTTGCATTCAATGTCCATTTATATGGAGGTATGCATGGATTTTCAGGTGAATATCATTCAACGTTCTGCGTGGTAGTTGCCAGGAAAGTAGTTGTTTTTCACCTGAGATCTACCATTTTCTGGTTCAATTCATATTGAATCTTTTATGTGAAGAAAACCGTTTAATTCGGTTTTTTCTATTATTTCCACTTCACATGGCGTTTATCTATAACCAAATATATTTAATTTTTCCCTCAAAATATCGATATTTAATGAGGGTAGTCAATATTTTTGAAAAAATGCTATTTCATTTGGATCCAAAGAATAGCGAGTTTGCGTCCGAGTTCTGTTGATGTTGAGGGTGGTGAAAAACGAAATAAAGATTCTGGAGGTATAGTCAACAACTCCATGAAAAGTTTATTCTACTCTTTTGAGTAATATACATAGACAGTGCATTAGAGGATATTCAATTCGCAGTTGGATTAGAAACTGGGAATCCAGTATGCTGTCATGACCAATGATGTCCGTTCCTCCTGGAAAATTTTCGATACCACAGCTATACAGGGTGTGCCAAAAGTCAGTATGAACTGCCCTATTTTGAATGGAAACGTACATTTTTTTAACATGGTTTGATTGGCCTTCTGATTCTGAGTTTGGACAATTCAAAGCATGTTACCTTATTCATTACAATTTTTGACATATGTATATTTTTCGACAAAATTTTACCACTGTAGTAGTTTACGAAAAACTTTGAATCTCGCATACCATTCGGAAGTGGGAAACCAAATTTGTGGAGCAGTTAGCTGGAAGTCAAGGCTAACTCTTGACGTCTCATCGATAGTCCCATAATTTTTTTTTTAATCGCACTTTAATTTTTTACACAATTTGGAAGAAAATTGAATTATATGGTGAGATACTCAAGAATTTTAAATACCAAACTTCAACCTCTATTGTGCATTACATTTCCTTTATATAGAGTTCATATAGAGTCATTATTGGAGGCGTATTTCATCGCGAAAAACGATTTTCTAACAAAAAATATATCAAAAATTTATTGAAAAAATGTTAGCTATTGATGGAGCAAATGTACAAAATTTATAAGAACTCAAAGAAGCCAAGGAAAGAAAGGAAACGATTATGGTCTGAAATTATCACCTGAAACTACCGAAATCTGTGAATATATTGAATTAAATATGTTTTTCAATAATATGACCTTTTGAATAAATTCTTCGTGTTTTGGAAAAAAAAACAAAATATGGTTTTTAATTCATTTATATCGAGATTTTATTCTTAAAATTAGAATAAAATGATGAAGTACCGAAAAATAATTCCAATGTGATCGAAACGAAGCTTTTCTCTGAATATAACAATGACAGAACAATTACCCCTATTATATATAATTTTCTGAAAATCCTCGCCTATTGGTTCCTCCAGTGATTCGTTTCAAAAATGGAAAAAATGGATATAACTGAATAATAATAGTTTTCAGCTAATTGCAAAAATATCACCAGAGAGACATTTAATATGTCACTTTGAACTAGATAAACATCTTTTTGAGTAAACCTCCACCCAAAATCCCCAGAATTTCACTAGTTTGGCACTCTATGTGACATCTCGCTAACATGAATGATATCGTTAAAAATCACAAAGCTACGGTTAAACCAACAAATCTAGCCGTACTAAGCAAATATATCACTTCCAGCACCATAATCGCAAAATAGACGAAATTAGATGGTATTGGTTTGAAATAATCATGCTTATAGAAGTCCCCGGTGATTCACATGGTACAGAAGAGAAATAATAAAGTTTGTATGACTGGATCTACAGGTCAATCTGACAATAATTCAAGATAAATGTGTCTAATAAGATTGATAATGAATTTCATGAGAATCTATTCAGAGCAAGGTTTCTGAATAACAAAACTCATATTGAAAAATCGAATTTAAACGGGTTTCTTCACATAAAGGATTCAATATAAAATTGAACCAGAGAAAGGTAGATCTCAGGTGAAAAACAACTACTTTCCTGGCAAATACCACGCAGAACGTTGAATGATATTCACCTGAAAATCCATGCATACTTCCATAAAATATCAATGGACATTGAATGCAAATGTTTCTTTCTGATAAGCTCGATTATGTTTAATTTAAGTCGTGTTCACCTAACAATCCGCATACCGGTTTCAGGCTTCTTGGCCCTCATCAGTACGGAGTAGTCAACCAGCCAAAAGTCCAAAGAACTCTGGCTGAAGTGAGACACAACGTAAACAAACCATCATCGATCTTGTAACACCTATAGGTACGCCGGAAAAGATAAACTTTAACTGGCGGTACCTAGTGACAGAAAAGAAACACTCCGAAAATCTCCCACCTCGATAGGTTTCTAAATAAAGATTCCTTCTCAGTAGGAGTGGCAAGCCCGTCTAGCATATAGTGAGAGATAAGTGCCATGTGAAGTGGAATGAATAGAAAAATCGAATTTAAACGGGTTTCTTCACATAAAGGATTCAATATAAAATTGAACCAGAGAAGGTAGATCTCAGGTGAAAACAACTACTTTCCTGGCAAATACCACGCAGAACGTTGAATGATATTCACCTGAAAATCCATGCATACTTCCATAAAATATCAATGGACATTGAATGCAAATGTTTCTTTCTGATAAGCTCGATTATGTTTAATTTAAGTCGTGTTCACCTAACAATCCGCATACCGGTTTCAGGCTTCTTGGCCCTCATCAGTACGGAGTAGTCAACCAGCCAAAAGTCCAAAGAACTCTGGCTGAAGTGAGACACAACGTAAACAAACCATCATCGATCTTGTAACACCTATAGGTACGCCGGAAAAGATAAACTTTAACTGGCGGTACCTAGTGACAGAAAGAAACACTCCGAAAATCTCCACCTCGATAGGTTTCTAAATAAAAGATTCCTTCTCAGTAGGAGTGGCAAGCCCGTCTAGCATATAGTGAGAGATAAGTGCCATGTGAAGTGGAATGAATAGAAAAATCGAATTTAAACGGGTTTCTTCACATAAAGGATTCAATATAAAATTGAACCAGAGAAAGGTAGATCTCAGGTGAAAAACAACTACTTTCCTGGCAAATACCACGCAGAACGTTGAATGATATTCACCTGAAAATCCATGCATACTTCCATAAAATATCAATGGACATTGAATGCAAATGTTTCTTTCTGATAAGCTCGATTATGTTTAATTTAAGTCGTGTTCACCTAACAATCCGCATACCGGTTTCAGGCTTCTTGGCCCTCATCAGTACGGAGTAGTCAACCAGCCAAAAGTCCAAAGAACTCTGGCTGAAGTGAGACACAACGTAAACAAACCATCATCGATCTTGTAACACCTATAGGTACGCCGGAAAAGATAAACTTTAACTGGCGGTACCTAGTGACAGAAAGAAACACTCCGAAAATCTCCCACCTCGATAGGTTTCACCTGAGATCTACCTTTCTCTGGTTCAATTTTATATTGAATCCTTTATGTGAAGAAACCCGTTTAAATTCGATTTTTCTATTCATTCCACTTCACATGGCACTTATCTCTCAAAACTCATATTGTTGACACATTTTTTACCACTATACATATACGAAATTCATCTTGCAGGGTCCAAGAAAAAAAAATCGGAAACAGTTCAGAAGACAGAGAAAAGCTATATTGAAACCAGTTTAAAATGGAGATGGCCAAAAATAATAAGAACATATTAAGAGAATATGAAAAGACAACAAAACATAACAGGAAAAACCGTAAACGCTATTAAGGTTGCTACAAACGTGAGTATGCTTCACATAACAATTGTTTTGTTTACAATGATCCTATATAAAGCGTTAATTTGGGTTCATATTTCTTCAAGTTCATTGATTTTGTGTTATAATATATACATAAAAAATATTCATTTTATATTTATTCTATCGAAATATGTCGATTTCAAAGTGTGACTGTTACTTTTCTAATGTTTGATTTGGGTTTATTTGAGGTTCAGAGTGTAATTAACATAAGGCTTGGGATAAATATAACATTGGATTTTTTTCGTATTATTTTTCCCATCAACATCTTTCGGAAACTAATGTGAGCTACATGAAAATTGTTCATTCTTGTATCACCTGAAATTCCAGAAACCTTTAGCACATAACAAATAATCAATTTGGACATTTGAACTATGTGTATATCAGGAGAAATTCACATGGTAGAGGAGTGAACTGGAAACTGTTCATAGGTGATACGTATGTCTTAGCTCACATGTGATGTGTCAGGTGTTTTATGCCACTAACTTTATCGCGAGCAGTGATATATTTTCATCAACTTTTATATCTTTAAAAGTGTACTCAACTAATATAATGTACACACTATTTCTCAATTGCATAAAATAGCAACTATAGTATATCCATTCTCCGTTGGATGGGCTGATAAACCCGAGCAAAAGGTGATAGAGTTTGTAGTACCTCCTTCGTGGCCTTTCGAAAATATTAAAATTTTTGAAAGCCATAAGTTTCAAATGCCTTTTTTTTGTCGCTTCTGAGAGGTATTTTTACCTTTTGACGTGAGTGGTACGACGCAGTATCCATCACAGTAACGGAAATTGGAGGTATATTTGGTAACAATTGTTTACCAAGCCATTTTTTGAATAAAGGTGCAGTCATGTCCTCATGATAATCTGCTGAACATCTTGTGATCTGTTTAGCCGAGAACACCAATGCGTTTGGTACAAAACTTTTTAACAAAAAATTAAACCGACTAAAAACGGAACTGAACAGCAGAAAATCAAATGAAACTTCTCAGTCTTGATAACTAAGCTCCTAAACTAATGTAAGTGATTTAGAGTCGGCGCCAAACAAACAAGCAAATGAGTTAAGTGAAGCGTAAAATGATGGCAACGAGATGCGCGGTTTGATAATTTTTTGAAGTAATTTAATGATCTTCGTTGATTGTTTGTTTGGCGCCGACTCAAAATTAGTTACTTACATTAGTTTGGGACCTTAGTTATTAAGACTTACAAGATTTATTTTATTTTTTGCTTTTCAGTTCCGTTTTTCGTCGGTTCAAATTTTTGTTGAAAAATTTTTATTTTTAAAATTTTTGTAGCTGAAATCTACTAATTACTAACTATTCAATTCTTGAATACTTCCAAAATACTTACCCACCTTACGTCAACTATTAACAGTTAAATAATATGATTATCCAATTTAATTATTTATTGTTATATAATATAAATTATTTTTAATAGTTCTGATTAGTTTATTCCATTACTTTGTATATAATTCAATTTTTTTTTGGATGAAATTATTGTGATGGATGTGGGAGAACAAAAATGATGACAATATTAATCTGTCAATGTCAACTACATATGTGTGCCAATGTTCACAGGTGGAAAATCAATCATCCCCCATTTTTATTCACATAGGGGTGATTATTCCATCCCAAATCCAAGTATGATCAACTATGAGGTATAGACTATCCAATAAAGATAGAATCATCCAAATCGGACAACGCAGTACAAAGTTATGCTTGATAGAATCGCTTAACGAACCAGAATTCAGAGGGTGAATTTTGCTACCCTCAGGAAAGGATTTTTGTTTTAAAATTCGAATGGGACGAACTCCGAAGTACACCCTATCCAATGAAAAAACAGTCATCGGATTCGATCTACTCTGTAAAAACTTATGCGTGGTCATACATAAAAAAAACGCGTCGACTAGATAACTTCCTTCTTTTTGATTTCTTCGGTTGAAAACCGTTTCCAATCTCCGCGCGTACAATAACTATTTGTTGTCTACTAGAACATAGTGCTTGACAACAGTTTTTCGAATTACTGAATCACATCATGACTATCAAACCAAGTCTTGTCAAGATACACTAAAAGTCCCGATATATTTTTATTCGACGTAAATAATACTGCCATTGGAGGACGAGCCGGTGTGATTCCATTATTGCCATTCGCTGATTGATTTTCTTGTGTTGAAAACCACAGTCTCATAGGACTTCCAGAAATATAAAGCTGCTCTGCTTGACCCACAAATTTTATGTGGATGGTATTCAATAAAAATCAAGGAATGCCTCACCTTGCCAAGATAGTCTTTCCGTTTTCAAGTATGCCATGAAAACACAAGTCAATTATTAAGAAAGTGATATTCAGAATAAAAACTATTTTTGCTAATTCCCAAGTGGAATTGATTCAAAAATGGAAAATTACCCAAACGAAGTTGTGTTAGACTTGGCTTGTGTCGAAAAATTATTCAGCGAACAGTTCGTGAGTTTAATATGAAATATCCAAACTCACCAAGCATGCCGTGGGGAAAGTTCTCACGATTCAGAAATAATTTTACAAAATTTTTAAACTTGGCCATTCTGGGATATTTTCGAGTACATCTGCAATACAAACCATTTCACACCGTCATGAGCCTTTCTCAATCATAAGTCTGCAAAACTTACTCCCAGGTGACTTTTCCCGTAGGGTAATCTTTGCGTGGATTCATTATTTAAAAAAACAAGAGCACGCCATATTCTTAGAAACATGATTTGGACTGATGAGTCGAAGTTTGTCAGCAGGCAGTTTACAATTGGCGTAATCGACATTTCAGAGCTCCTTAAAATCCACATATGATGTTCGAAGTTGAAAATCGAGTACAATTTCAAATTATTGTGTTTTGTTTGGTAATGAACCAAGATATACGATATTGTATGTAGGATGTGAATTCGAATGGTGAACGATACTCAGAAATTCTTCAGAATGTGTAAGAAACATGTATTGAAAATTTGCCACTGGCTAAAGCTGCAACTTCGTGGTACCCGATGGATAGGGCATCTGTTGTAGTTGGGGTTGGACTTGGAGAAAGAACACAAACAGGCGACTGATTCCACAAAAAAAATGTATCACGTGAATCAGTTCATCAGTTCACAACAATTTTCCGGTTGGCATAATTAACAGGAGTTACACATAGTCTAATATCAAATGTCATAATCATTTATAATCATCGAGCAATGTATAAACGTTTTGCACCCTGTGAAGTTTGTGAAGAATACTTCCCAACACATCACCGATCAATACAAGAACTGTAGATACCAAATGATCCATTACTGAGAAAATCGGGGACCATTTCTTTAGCCTGCAAAATCTTAAGATCTTACTTCTTCAGACGTTTATATTTTGGGTAGGGTAAAAGATTTCGTATATTCTTCACCGATTCGCAATAGAAATGATTCGAAACTCACGCCCATGTGGTTCAAAATGGGACCATCGATGGAACATTAGAAGATAGCCTGAACTTTCAGGTAACTTCTCCACAAATTTAATTTCCTAATTTTGAACGGTTTACGAGATATATTTTTTTTCCTTGACTACTACGGTGGTAATTGTTTTCAGGAAAACTGATATGGGCAAGTTAACATAACAAAGGTTGTCTGAACTCAGAATTATAAGGACAATCGAAAGAAGGGGGTTTTCATCCAAAATAAGAAAGTCGGTACCCTGTTGCAAAACGTGTATATATTTCAGCTATTATCGAGGATACATATGTCCAACAACAAAGGCCATCTTATAAAATTTGTAAAGGAAATCATGAAAAAGTCAAAAGTCTCGGTTTCAAGGGGCTGAGAATTAATAGTTTTCTAGACGAGAATATACAGTGAGGACGTAAAAAGTCCTCATCCTCCCTTTACTTTTGAACGGAACAAGCTGTCGAGGTCGGGTTGAATTCAGGTAGAAAGGTACCACTTTTTGGCATAAAAATGATTGTGGTCACGTGATCTAGAGTCAAGAGGGCACCATCAACTTTTTTTTTGTAAATGAGGGTCACGTGGCTCCTAGTTTTGGAGGCCTTCCGATTCTCTATCCAACACCGCTTCGTTTGTGAAAATCGGCCGAACCGTTTCAAACTGACAAGCGTTTGAAATTTGCTTCAGAAATTTTACGAATAAATTAGTTCAACTATTAATTGCAGCAGAATTTCAACTTCGTTACTGATTCTGGTCGAAAAGTTGATTTTTTGTGGTAAAAAAGGTTCGCATATTATTTGCACTTGTGCTTTTTGTTTAATTTTGTTATACCTTAATTTTTTTGCTGGAGACTCCAAATACCATTTCAATCTATCTAATAGTGACGTTAATCATATCGATTCTCTTGACAGTTGTCATAGGTTTCAGCATTTCTTTATTAATTTTGAATGCCTCGTTCTCGTCCTTTGGAAGAAAAAACCGAAGCAATTTTAATTTACGCTGAAGCTAGGCGTAATTACCATGAAGCAGAAATGATATTTAATCCAATATCTCTTACCTACTTGAGGGAATTGGTTTGTAAATTTCTAAGGACTGATTGCGTAACGAGGGAAAAAGGATCTGGAAGAAAATCTATTTCAGAGGAACAGCAAATCGACGTTCTGGCAGCTGTTGTTAATAATCCGCAACAAACAACGAACACGGTAGCCACGGCTTGTGACGTATCTACGACCACTGTGAAAAAATATCTTAAAACACAAATTTCACCCATATATATATCAAAAATTCTGCATCAATTAACAGAAGACGACCCGGATAGGAGACTGCAGTTTTGTGAGGTCATGTCTGACCGCATAACCCAAAATCCCGGTTACATTAACTCCATTTGTTTTAGTGATGAAAGTACATCTTATCTAAATGGAACAGTAAATAGACAGAATGTGCGTTATTGGTCAGACGTAAGCCCGCACGTTTTTTGAGAGGGTCATATTCAAACTCCAGAGAAGATCAACGTATGGGCTGGTATTTTGGGTGACCATATCATAGGTCCAATATTTATGGCAGAAAATTTAACTGGGCATCTGTATTTGAATATGCTTCAGAATCAGATCCATCACAGTATTCAAGAAGTAGTTGGGGCAAACCCAAATGAATCAACCATGGATGTTACGTTCCAACAAGATGGTGCACCCCCTCACTACTACAGACCTGTCCGTGAATGGCTTAACAAGAATTTTCCGGGACGGTGGATAGGCCGACGTGGCCCCATTGAACGGCCAGCAAGGTCACCTGATATGACACCTATGGACTTTTTTCTGTGGGGGTACATAAAATCTAAGGTGAACGTCACGCAGCCACAGTCATTCCAGGAACTTATGGACCGAATAACAGATGTGTGTTACAGTATTACCCCGGAAACATTTAATAACGTTTGGAATGAATTTCACAACCGACTTTTTTTCTGTTAACACGTGAACGGTGAACATTTCGAGCACTTGTTGGAATAGTTGCAATTGTTACTTAAAATTATGTTGCAATTAAAAGTTATTTAGGTTTTTAATTTATTTGTAGAATATTTGAAGCAAATTTCAAACGCTTGTCAGTTTGAAACGGCTTGGCCGATTTTCACAAACGAAGCGGTGTTGGATAGAGAATCGGAAGGACTTCAAAACCAAGAACCACGTGACCCCCTTTACTTGAAAAAAAAAGTTGATGGTGCCCTCTTGACACTAGACCACGTGACCACAATCATGTTTTTGCCAAAAAGTGGTACTTTTTTACCTGAATTTCACCCGACTTCGACAGCTTGTTTCGTTCAAAAGTTAAGGGGGGGGGATACTTTTTTACGTCCTCACTGTATATAGCATCTTTTCGGAAAAATATGTAAATGGTTGCGAAAAATCTTTTTCGTCGACAATTATAGATATGAGAACTATGTCAAGCTAGGTAAGATAGTTAGTAATGATGAGGTTGTCGTTTTCTCTGGGTTTTCGTTAATCATCTATCCAGATGGGCGACTGAAATAAATTATCATGTGCTCCCAGTTGAATGAGAACTCTCTAAATATATGGAAAAATTTATAAATTAGTATCTTTAGTAATTGTCTCATGTTCAAAGAACAATATTTCTTAGGTTGGCTCAGGAAATAGCTGGTTGCTGTTAAGACGTTTAATCTTTATGAGCAAGAGTACCACCATTGTGAGAGGTTTGCAAGAGGTTCTTCAGACGGAAGCTAGGCAGTTCTATCCTAATTTTCATCACAGACAAATGAAAGTTGTAACTGTTGACTATTGTCTCTTGACTAGTTTTGAAACTCAACTGAATTTAATCGAATACCTGTAGTATTATTGAGGAATCACAAATCAGGTTGGTTAGAACTTGAATTTCGTAGAGTATTCTCATTCAGAATAAGAGCCCAAATGAAGATTCATCATTAATATGGAAAAAGCAAAAATGTTTTGTTTTATTTGATATTGATTAAACACACCATCTCCGAAAGGAAATTCAGAATACGTTTTTTAAAAAAATACAAAAAGGTTACAGTTCTCAACAGAGTCAATGAATATTTTAGTAATTTGAGAACAATGAAATGTGGAGTCAGTCTCCTAAAACCGATGTCTTTCAGTCTCTAGATGTTCCGAAGCAACAAGTTGATGGACTTCGGTAAGTGAAAAATATTTTTGTATTCTTATGGCCAATCTTCCACCTGCATTTTCGAATCCATGCGTTTATAATTCTTTCGAATTGAATTTGGTTTGACAACCGCTCGGCAATCAAATAGTAAATTTCATCAACTATATTCTTCCAAGTAATCAATTACATAATTCACAGTCTGAATAAAAAAGTCTCAATATTTTCCGACACAAACTAAGGTGAGTGAAATTACAACATGACCGAGGGTTATCAGGTGGTCTGAGCAAGAGATGCAGTAAGACAGCTGATATTTCACCTTCGAACGTATGGAACCCTCAAAATCAATGATTTATCCAATGGCATCATTTTCGCATCACAATTCCCAACGTATCATCCTCAGGAATATCGAAACGAGCAGTTGCACTCTCTACCTTAGAAAAACACAAATAAAACACTAAAAATGATAACAGAATATCTGAATAATAATTATCTATTATAATTATTTCTACATAATGATTCGTTCTACGTGAATATCTACGGAAACGAATCCACAGAAGGGATAGGGAACACCATCGAAATCAACTATACTGAACTACCGTGAATCAAAAATAGTCCTCCATCAGAAAACTTTTTTTTTTCAAGTCAAAGAACATGAGGACAAAAAAATTCTCAATGGACTATTTAATAGACAATCATCTAACAATCTGAAGGATAAAAACTTTTCAATAAAAAATTCAACCGACAAAAAAAGAAACTGGAGAGCAAAAATCAAGAAGAATAACATTTTAGTCTCAGTAACTAAGCTCTTGAACTACTGTAAGTAACTAATTTTGAGTCGGCGCTAAACAAACAATCAACGAAGATCATTGAATTACTTCAAAGAAATGATGAGAAATGCGACGAAAAATCTCCAGTGATAAACAATAACATTCCAATAATGCGATCCCCGCATGATCACTCGCAATGACGTGTGCCCTCACGTGTGTACCCATTCGTTTAGCAGTTTCGCTGATATTGATTTTGAAAACGCTAAACAATTTCAGGCTGAGAGACGCGCTGCCGCCGCGCACCCCGCTGCCGTCATTTTATGTTTTATGTAATTAATTTGCTTGTTTCTTTGGCGCTGACTCGGATGAGTTACTTACAGAGCCTAGTTATCAAGCCTGAAAAGGATAATTTTATGTTTTGCCCTTCAGTTTCTTTTTTGTTTTGAATTTTTTGTTAAAAGGTTTTTCTTTTTAATTTTTTTGTGGCTGAAATTTACTAATTGCTACCTAATTGATTTGGATCACTTTCAAAATACTCACCTACCCACCTTCAACTATTAACTGTTATATACTATAACTACCTGTTACCAGCGACTTCGTCCGCGTTGAACTTTGTATTTTTCGAGACGAACACTACAAATTCACTCGCCACTTTAGCGACGGGAGTTGGATTTATAAAAACACTGAAACATATATTCCTTCATCCCTTACAAAGACCTCGAATACCAATTTATCATGACCCAACTTGAAAATTAATGGAATCCCCACACAAACTTTCACCCTTCATTTCACCCATTTTGGGGATGAATTTTCGAAAACACCGAAATACATATTCTTCTATTTGTAACAAATACTTAAAATATAATTTCTTATGACCCTACTATGAAAACTAACGGAATTCCTATACAAACTTCAAAACCTCACATCCCAATTCAACCCCAGTAGTAGGTTATAGCCGTTTTTAGGTCTCCTCCCCACGACCTTCACCTTGACCCCCCTAGCCCCCCAATTGCAGCCCATTGCATTTGATCTTGACCCCTCCACTGTAACCTTGAGATGGGAAGGTTGGAGGTCGTGTATCATTGACATTGGAGTGCCCTTGTGATAAATCGTGTGGTGTTTGCATGACCTTGTGTGTAAGAGGGATTCATTTCTCGTTGACCTTGTAACGATAGTCGATGGGTAAGGGATTGCGTATTCATTTCAGTATGCACGAGAGGGTGATGCATGACCTTCGAAATAGCATCAGCGTCACAGGTCTACTTTTCATATTCTTCAGCCACCCTATCCACCGAAATGATTCATCAAGGGCGGTTTGCATGGCCCTCGAGCCAACATCAACGTCACAGGTCTATTGATTTTTCAGAGTCTTCGAAAACTTTCATCAAGGCGATTACGCAATGTCCAAGGTCATGACATTGCGTAAGAGGACTATTGATTTTTCGAGTATGTGTATTATGAAATCGAATGAAGTGAGAGGGGAGCATATATTGACTTGCATGTTGACCTTGTTTGTGAGAGAGTCATTCCATGTAGGTTGAAGTTTGGTAGATTTGGAAAATGGGCGCATTTTTTTTCAATTTGTCCTTGACTCTTGATGTGTTGCAATATTAGTTGGATCTTTTTATTCGATGACACTCAGTGTTGTGGGGGGATTTTTCCTCATGAAATGTTTGTGTGGATTCGTTGTTGATCAGAAGTTGAATTATAGTCAACAAAAGAACTCCATCAGCTAGAAGTCAATTCAGTGAGTGTATTTTCTATCAGTGGAAACGTATCTTCATGAATTCGCTATGTCCCTTGCGAAAATAGATTTGGAAAAAATTAGTTTCTCAATTATTGGTGCGGGGAGCCAAAAAAATGGAATTTAAAACAACGAACACTGTCATCATTTCCAATTAATCAAGTGTTCCAAATAGTTTGCATGATAGTTTACAACACTCGATTTGGAAAATCGATTCTAATAACATCACGTGATGATAATAATATTCTATCAAAATCTTGGCTAACTAATTTAATACTTGGGGCAAGGTATTCGAATATCGTCTGCTTCGTGGACCAGAGCTTTTGCCGAATTCAATTTCATTGAATAAAAATATATTTTTTTCATTAGCATATAGTCATTTCATGCAGTGAAAAAATGCATTCAACAGTTCTTCATTGGAATATTTCTACACGTAAGTCAAATTATTACTATAATATCAATGGAATATATTATCAATTCTATTTTTTTTGTAACAGTTTCCGATATACATTATATAAACCAGTATTGGATCAAATCAATCGATATTCAACTATCGAGAGTTTGAGCTCTCATACCAATGAAGACGACACCAACCATTATAAAACGTTGCTTCCCTCAAGATAAAGTCGCTAGATGTCTGTGAAAAAATTCAACTCTGGCATTGAGTTATGTGACAAACTACTGGAATCATCAAAGTATAGCAGTTCTGTGAAGATTTAGGCAAATGTGATTTGCATATGGTTCTACTGATGCATTTACCATATCAAAAAAACATATATTCCATATCTAAAAATAAAAATCAATAAAATATAAATTCTAATTATTCACCCAAACCCTTATATTTCCATCCCGTAGTTGAAAAACAAGCCATTTAATATGCATCTGACAAACACCGGCTGTACAGTTTTGACAAAATAATGATAATTGCATTCACATCAATAGTTGAAATTGCACAATAGACTCGTCAATTAGATATGGTGGTCAACACACCATTCTTCGAACAAGCGACCAACTTCCCCTTCATCGTAACTAACTATTATACGTTGAGTTTTGGCAAATAAATACAAAAGTCCTTCCAGTTTCATTTCAGAAGAAATCGATATTAGTTCAGTGTTGAATCGTCGTGTTTCGCGTAGATAGTTTCTAGTGATATATTCCACAAATTTTCGTGCAAAACTATTTTCTTAGTGAGATCGACATATGTTTTATATGTGAGTAGATTTCAATATTATATATGAATAAGGTGATCCTTTTTTTTATCATGAGAACATATGAATCATATTGACCAATAGTATTATTCAGAAATCAACTAGCAATATATTTCACTGACGACGGAGGTATAACCTCGCAGCTCACTGAATATTATAATTAAAAATAACATGGGAATTACCTGAATTTGAAATTTAGAATTCATGTTTCTGCAGGTATGATAATTTTCCAGTACTCTTCAGATACAATCATTTAGTTATTTGATAAAAGATGGAATATATAGTTACGATGTGCAATGAATTGTGGCTAGACTATATGAGTGTGAATATTAACAAGATGAGTGGATTGAAAAATTCCAATAATTTTACCATTCAAAAACCAAGATGTATATAGTGATCATCATTTCAATTAATATTGATGATTATGGAGTTGGCTAGAATTGTATATCATATCAGAAATACATTCAATGTAATATACTTTCATTGATTATTCACAAGAAAGGAATGGGAAAATTTGCGATATTTCTATTTGTTACTCAGTTGTTTTATACCTATTCTGAAATATGTTACACTCAGACTGTCATCTTCATAAAACACTGAAATAGTAATCTACAGCTGAAATCCTATAGCGCACTACCTCGAATCAAAAACCAACTTTTCATTTCGTAAAAAATATCAATTCAATTCTCACAATCGAGAAATTCCCAAAACAATATCATATTTTCTACGTGAAAATATCATAGAATAGAATGAAGCGAATCCATACATTAGTCGACAATTGATAAAAGCAATCATTGAGCATCAGTCTAATTTCACCAATCGAGTGATACACCTCCATATTTTTCCATATCTCAAATATCAATGAATACCATGAACCAAAACCTACAATAATAGTGTCATTATCAAAGTCCAATCTGATTCTCGCAATGGTTGCCGAAACCAAGTTCATATCACTCTTGTGTCACATATCAAATCCATACATAATCATTCTAATATATGCCCACAGTCAAAAATGATTATGAAATTTGGGATTTGTAATTTTTCGTTGACAAGTTGTGTGAAAATATTTTTTCTGTGATATACAAATGGTTAAAATCACACGAACTTTAGTGATTATGGAATCTATGTATTTTGATTATTGGGAATTAATATGTTTTTCGCCAATCCAAAATATCAAGTTGAAGAATGGTTGCTATGTTATTTCTCTTGGGGGATTTTGGGGATCACTTTTTGTAACATCCATATATTGTTTCAGCAAAGGTTAGTATGTCATTGCGGTGCTGCCACTATTGTTGAATGTGTGAGATTGCACAGTTTTTGATAAAAACGCGGTATGTGTGTGTTCTACATGCAATAATGAATAATAATTTTGATTAGTAGTGAAATGGAAAAAAGTGGAAGCATATATAATTATTGGATAATGTACACTTGATATTTCATCACCGTTTTTTAATTTCCATATATTTTTTTCACGGTTTTTAATAGAATTTTCATGTAAATATATAGCGAATTCATATTTTCCAAAAAAAAGTCCCACTTTTCATATCGTTCTTTATATTAATCATTCAACTTGCAAAAGTGTGATACTATATCAATGAGTTATGTGGCATTCGGTTATTTTTCCGTGAGAAATGCAAGTGGTGACCTTGTTTTTTTTTGAGTCAACCACAAACTTCCGATAGAAATGCAAGGCCCTTTGACATCGAATCGGGATGATACACTTTTACTGCAATAGGTGGGGAAATGGGGGAGATTATGTGATATTGATTTTTGAGTCAACTGAAAACCTTTCGATAGAAATGCAAGATCACCTTGAAATCGAATCGGGGATGGTGCACGAGTACAAGTGCGCACTACTGCAGTATTGGGGGAAAGGGTGGGGTTTGGAGAAATATTTATGAAGTGTTGAGTTTTTTTTACATAATCATTCTCAACACTTTCCAAGATGACGAGTAGTGCGTGTGTGTGTTTGTTGAAGTTTATAACTACGATGAGTTCCAATGATATTAGTATTTTCGAAAAATTACTTACCGCTGACGAACATAGCAATGTTGAAGCAGTATCAAAAGAGATCGACGACATGATGGATTAGAATTTTGATATTGATGAATTCATTTTGATGAGTGCGGCTGAGGTACCAGATCTGCAAGATGTTTTTATATCTCAATTGCCAACGAGTTCTCCACCTGTGATCTCTATTCCTGACCAAATCATTGGAAAGGCTCCTGTCATCCAAGTTCTTCAGGATATTCAGGTCCAGCCTCCAAAACGAAAGAGGGGATCTACACTTGACCTTCCCATCACCACCATTCGAACTCTAAAACAAGATGCTGCTCCGAACAGTTCAAGGCCGAGTACCTCGAAATCGTCGACATCGTCCTCCAAAGCTAAGGGAAGATAAAAAAAAAGAATGCATTTTCGAAAATTGCATCTCCAGCCATTGGATCGCTAGCTTCACATGTGCCACTGCAAATTTATACTCTGAAGAGAAATATTGCCAAACGAAACATCGTTGAATCCAACAATACCAGCACAAAGTGTGATCGAGCTGATAAAAATTGAAAGAGTTGCAGTTGCGCATAAAATGGATAAAAATATTGCTGAAATGCAAAAGAAGTCTGATATCATGGTTAGGCTGGAATCAATCCAGTCCCATGATGCAATGACATCAATTTTTGAAGAATGGCAAAGAGGGCCGAACAATTGTCTTCTGAGTGAAAGTGATTAAGTATATGATTTTTTTGTTGTAATGTATATGATTTTTTTGTTGTAATGTTGTTTCCTTACGATTTGTTTCATATGATAATAAAACAAATTTTACAATATATTGTTTTCATTTCGATACAAAATACCTAGCCTAGCCACTTGACAAACACTTTATTTCCTTTACTCTTCAATATCTTCTCGACCAAGTAAACATCGAGATTTTCTTCAATTCAACTTCATAGAAACAACCTTGAATGGAATTCTTATCCATATGTCTTTGAGAATATATGTTTGTGGATATGTGCTGTTAATTTTCACGATCTTGAATAATTCCGTGGTGAAATTGGCTTCGAAACCCTTTTCGAATTTCAAAGTTGATACTTTATTTTCATCTTTTTATACTATTATCAAGTATTTTGACGAATTTTTTAAATAAAAAAAAATATTTCTGAAGTTATCTTTTTGAAAGTAGTTACTTTAGGAAATATAAACATAAACATCAATGAATATTATGAAATTAGTCTGGCACATATTTGTCGGTATTAACATTGTCTGGCGAATTAATGAAGAGTCGCGACGCCATAGCGATTGCTGAACAGGTGCCAGAATCACCATTTCGTTTTCAGAACAACTTAAACTAACGAATAAATATTATTTCAAGTTAAAAAAATCACCTATGAAAAATGCATGTGATCTCTAGGGCTAGGAAATTGCTTTGAGAAAATAGTTGAATATAACTAATTTTATTCTATGCCCTCTCAATGTGATATTTCTGAATGGAGCAAATATGATGAAATTTTTTGTATGAGTTTCATAAACACAATTCTATATGGGGGAACTCATTGGTTTCAGCCATATTTTTTTGGTAAAGGAAAATTGATACATTGATCAGCAACAACTGTTTTTTAGCTGCGTATTGAATAGCTTGTTTTTCAACTACGGTATGGAAATATAAGGGTATTGGGTGAATAATTAGAATTTATATTTTATTGATTTTTATTTTAAGATATGGGAAGATATGTTTTTTGATATGGTGAATGCATCGGTAGAACCATATTAAAATTACATTGTCTATTTTCGCAGAACTGCTATACTTTTTGATTCCATAGTTTGTCAAATAACTCAATGCCAGAGTTGAATTTTTTTCACAGACATCTAGCGACTTTATCTTGAGGGAAGCAAACGGTCAGATCCTTTTTTTAATGGTGGGCGTTCGTCGTCTTCGTTGAAATGAGAGCTCCACCTCTCGATAGTTGAATATCGATTGATTTGATTCAATACTGACTTGTATAATGTATATCGAAAACTGAAACAACAAAAAACAGAATTGATAATATATTCCATTGATATTATAATAATAATTTGACTTACGAGCAGAAATATTCCAATGAAGAACTGTTGAATGCATTTTTTACTGCATAAAATCACTATATGCTAATGAAAAAAAAATATATATTTTTATTCAATGGAATTGAATTCGGCAAGAGCTCTAGTCCTCGAAGCAGACGATACTTGAACACCTTGCCCCAAGTATTCAATTGGTTAGCCAAGATTCGAATAGAATATTATTATCATCAAGTAATGTCATCAGAATCGATCTTCCAAATCGAGTGTTGTAAACTACCATGCAAATTAATTGGAACACTAGATTAATTGGAAATAATGACATTATTCGTTGTTCTAAAATTCCACGTTTTTGGCACCCGCACCAATAATTGAGGAATTAATTTTTTCCAAATCTATTTTCGCAAGAGACATAGCGAATTTATGAAGATACGTTTCCACTGATAAAAAATACACTCACTGAATTGACTAATGAAGTTTTTTTGTTGACTATAACTCAACTTCTGATCAACAACGAATTCACA
This sequence comes from Gonioctena quinquepunctata, assembly GCA_018342105.1. NCBI lineage: Eukaryota > Metazoa > Arthropoda > Insecta > Coleoptera > Chrysomelidae > Gonioctena > Gonioctena quinquepunctata. Next base: position 738,504 of record JAFIRS010000303.1, read on the forward strand.
CACACATTTCATGAGGAAGAATTCCCCCCACCACACTGAGTGTCATCGAATAAAACGTTCCAACTAATGTTGCAACACATCAAGAGTCAAGGACAAATTGAAAAAAATTCATCATCTCGGTGATTAGGGTGGCTGAAGAATATGAAAAGTAGACCTGTGACGCTGATGCTAGTTCGGAGGTCATGCATCACACTCTCGTGCATACTGAAATGAATGGGCAATCCCTTACCTATCGACTATCGTTACAAGGTCAACGAGAAATGGATCCCTCTTACACATAAGGTCGTGCAAACACCACACGATTTATCACAATGGCACTTCAATGTCAATGATACACGAATTTCAACCTCTCCATCTCAAGGTTACAGTGGGGGGTCGAAATCAAATGCAATGGGCTGCAATTGAGGGCCTAGGGGGGTCAAGGTCAAGGTCGTGGGGAGGAGACCCGAAGACGGCTATATCCTACTACTAACCCCCATTCCACTCCATTAGGGATTGAACTTCTGAAATCACCGAAACATGTATTTTTTATTTTTAACAAAGACCCCTAAATACCAATTTTCATTATCCTAACTTTGAAATTAATTATTGGTGTTGAATTTTCAATAACCCTGAAACACATCAATCTTCATTTAGGAGAAGAACCCAACCCTTTCAACACTTTTGGGATAGAACATCAAAATAATATGCTGTCAGAATGTTTGCTCTAGGGTCGAGCGAATTGATTGTATATTAGTCAATCGGTTAGTCAGGACAATTATATATGTACATATTACCCTAAAGACGAGGTAGCTGCTGTGAACCGTTGAGGAGATCCCACGACTGTCTTCCGTCTCCCTCATCAGATCAATTCCGCGCCCCCATCATGTTGTAGTGTCATAAGAACTACATATGTGTGCCAAGTTTCAACAGAATCTTTCCACAGGTGTAAAATCAATAAATCATCCCCTATTTTTCCACCCTAAGGGGTGTAATTTTTTTTCAATTCCAATAGGGACCAACTTTCAAGCATACCCTATGCAATAAAAAGAATCATATGAATCGGATAACCCAGTACAAAGTCATGGCGTGGTAGAATCGGTTGGGGAGTAAAATTTCAGTGGGTGAACTAACAATCATCCCCTATTTTCCAACCCGTAGGAGAATCATCGAAATCGGACAACTCTGTGAAAAGTTATGCGTGGTTATACATTAAAAAAAACATACGCGTCACTAGAGAACCTCCTCCTTTTTTTTGTTAGTTAAAAATGCAAATTTATACTTTCAGATTTTATTCTCTTGATAGGGTCCTTTAGCGTCGCTTGAACCGGAGAAGTTATTGTTTTATGTTAGGTATTCATGAAAAAATAATTAAATATTCATCGAGGATATTTCAGTTTTCGGAAAAAATCCTCTATTCAATATTTAATTGAGAATGTTTTTATTTCAACTTGAATAATGAATCTTTATTCGAGCTCTCATTCTGAATAGGAGTACTCTATGAAATTGAATTTCTGAATTACTATGAATTAACGATATTCAAAATCATAGGGACTTTAAAGGGAAATTTTCAATTGAAAATTGAATAGAAGGATTTTTTCTGGACATTGAACAATGCACGACAATATTGAAGTTCTTTTTTGTAATATCTAACAGAAAACAATTACGTTGCCGGCTGAAACTACGCTGGACATTGAACTACATCTGATAGATATGGGGAAATGAAACTGAATCAGAAAAAAAATCTTCTATTCAATTTTCAATTGAGAATGTTCCCCTTTTCAATATGAATACCCTCCAAGAGGCTATACTGAACGATGGAAGATAGTGACTATAGTTTATCTTTGAGTCGCAGATGATTCTACACCTGATTGTATGGACACCCTGTTCATATTTTCAAACAAATGAAATGAGGACGTTATTAAAAAAAAAAAAAGAAAATCTGGAAACATTCTTACTCTCAATCCCTCTTTTCTAGGTGAAAACGCTATGGAAAACACATACACAGTACCAATGAAGACGTTGAGGGATTAAACACTGCCTTTTTTAAATTGATTATACAAATCTCAAAATGATATTTCTTTTCCAACTGCCTTCGTTTTTACTATTCCACTGAAACGAATAAATCTAGATGTTATTCGAAATATATTACAATCATACATTGTGATGACGACTTCGAATCACTCCTGAAACTAATGAATTTCTGTTGTCGAAGTCATGTAAATTGAATTCAAATCGTTTCGGACTCCTTGGTGTGCCGGAGATACTCAGTCGCAATTGAATTTTTCCATGTTGAATATCTGTTTCTTGGTTGAGGTTCAATCGAAGCCTCAGTGCAACGTAACTCTCAGTTCAAGGAATTCAAATTATTCTAATGAACGAATGAAATGGACTTCCCGTTGCAGCTGGCAGGATCATTGTCAAAGAGCAAGCTTTCTTATTTCACGGAATTATATGGGGGCTTCATTCAAAATGAAGTAGTAAATGCAAACATTTGACTGTTTAGTAACGACATCGTGGAAACTAATTACGGAGTTCGAGTCGTGTGATGACGGAGAACAGGTAACATGCTGTGTTAATTGCAATTATAACACGCATTCAAATATACAACCCGCTTCCAATTCAAGTTTGAGCACATTGTTTTGTAGGGGGTTGAATTAACTGTACACTTTGCTAAAACGGAAACATGCAGTTTGGAGTTATTAAAACCATTTTTATTGCAGTCTTTTTTACCGAATAATTCTCCTACAGACTCTCTTTCTTCAACCAAGATCACAATGAAACTCTTTTGGTAAGAGCTCTTTTATTCTCTCGATATATATGGTGGTATACAAATCTGAATATTAATTATGTGCAATTCAAAAATGATGTCACTGTTAGTTACTTGTTAGGAAAGACCATATACACGGTGGAGTCATGATACAAGTGAAACAAGAATTACAATATGAAAATATAGAACTAATGCATAATGCATCGCAGAAAATGCACGTGGAAAGCTGTGCAACACAACTATAATCAGATAAAATCAGATATTGTGTAATTGTGATGTTTAGACCACCAAATGGTGATATTGACTAGCTCATCACTCGAACAACAATAATTCTCGATTATTGTAAAATTAATTTTAATAATATGATATTGTGTGGAGACTTGTATATTGATTATCATTCTGACTCATTGAAAAAAATGTATTACTAGATCTCGTACAATCCTATAATCTATCATCGAAAAACACTGAGCCAACTAGGGTGAACAGAACTATCCAGGCAAGAGTCTCGAGTAGGAAAATTGACAACATTTTTTCAAATTTACCTGAAGGAAGTTATGATGAATACACCCACGATCTGAATCTAGCTGGTCATTACGGATAAGAGCTTGATATAAGAGCAACGTTGAACACAAAACAATAGAATCAAGTTATTTCCAGGGACACCGGTGAAGATAACATCAAATAACTTCAAGCTAACTTAACAGAGGAGAACTTGTCGTCTCTGTATACCCCATCAATGAAATGTATAGGAAATTTCTCAATATATTCACAAACGCACTCGACTCATTCTGCCCAATTTTAGAAAGGAATATAAACGGTACTGATGTACGGTTGTGTGCATAAAAAATGTCGTACAGAAGGCTTGTCAATCTTAATTGAACTTCTTATCGACTTTGACAAGTCTCTGACAAGTAGTGTCAAACTTGAAACTATTTTTTGTCAAATGTGTACGTGTACTACTTTTTTATAAAATCTGGAACATCATAGGCAGGTTTACACCATACAAACCTTGAATGACTTTTCAATGTACACAACTATACACAAAAAAAACTGGATAAATAATGAAATAATAGAAATGGGAAAAACCTTGGAAAACTGGCTAAAAAATAATTTGAACAATGAAAACCTAGAAGCACAGATATAAATCTATCAAGAACATACAAGCAAAAAATAAAATTTGGAAAAAATGCATTTCATCAAGCAAACATTGGAAGATTCAGCAATAATCTAGACAAACAAAAACATATCTGGAATTTTTTAAGGGAGAAAACAGGTAAACTGAAAAATAGTACGGAAATAGAATTGCTGTTACGAGGAAATAATTGCTTTTGACTTTGTACCGGCTAATAATCTATAAATTATACAAATCATAAAAGATCTGAAAAATACAAATCCAGTCGGAGTTGACTGCATATCTACAAAAATTATTAAATAAATTCATTGTCGAATTAGGCGAATTTCCCGAAGATTTGAAACTGGGAATGGTTACAACATTCTATAAAAAAGAAGACCCCGTTTGCATGGATAATTGGGCAAATAACTGTACCCAGCGTAATAAGTAATGTAATCGAAAGGGCCATGTATAACAGGCTGATATCTTACATTAACAAACATAAGATCATCAAAGACTCACAAAACGGTTTTTACGTAGATCAATGAAAACAGCTATCTATGAATTTGTCGAATATATCTATAAATATCTGGACCAAATAAAGCTCGTGGGTGCCCTCTTCTTCGACCTCATAGAAGCCTCCGATTGCCTAGACCTAAACCATATCGAAACTAAATTCTACTGATTAGGAATTCGTAGAAAGTCACTGAAATGGTTGATGTCAAATCTGAAGCATAGGGAAATCATTGCGAAGCTCAATGGAATCCGATCTGAACTAAGCAATATTGACCCAGGAGTCCCACAAGGATCCATACTAGGTCCACTAGTATTTCTGATGTTTATCAATGACCTACCTGATTACATAGAAACTGACTGTCCTGTCTTATATGATGATGTGTCTGTAGCATTCCATAGTGAATATCAAGGCGAATTCGATAGTAAATTTAACGAATTATTGAGTAGATTCAGTGACCGGTGTTACACTAATCGATTAATAGTTGAACACACAAAAACCATCGTGATACAATACTCCATCGGAAAAAACAATCATACTCCCACAAATATCAACATTCACAATACAATAGTGGACACTTCTGAAAACATTAAATTCTTAGGTAGGTTCCTAGACTCTGATCTATCATTCAAAAACTGCATACATCATATTAGCAAAAAAATTAATACTTGATTTTATGCCAATCTACAGATAAAAACATATTTGATAAATATCAACCAATCAACATATATTATGCACTAATATATCCCCATCTAACTTACAACATAACTGTCTGGGAAAATGAAGTTTCGTCCCAGAGGCTACCAATATTACAAAAAAAGATAAAACGATTATTATTTGGAATAAAACGAACGGATTCCTGCAAGTAATACTTCATTGAAAACAATCTCCTGACTGTGCCATGTATATACATCATGAGTTCTATATTACTATTGAAAGCAAAACTCCCTAACTTTTTGACAAATAGTGATAACCACAACTATAATACAAGGCACGGCAACCGTCTACAGATACCTCATCATAAAACAACATTTTCTTAAGCAGAAAAAATAAATTGAAAAGACACATAGAAAGTGAATGTTATTATGAAGTAAATGAAGAACGAGATGACAATGGCATTGGAATACATCTCGCCCATGAATTCTCTGATCACCTTGCATTGAATCTTCCACTATTTCATAACCGTATAACTTCTACATATAATATTTGTGAACTTATCTATTTTATTTCATTCAACATTATATACGTGTATCTATACTATATCCATTGTTTCACAATGACTTTCCAATATCATGTTACAATGATCAAAATGGAATAAACATATTTTATTTATTCATTCATTAAAAAAATAAACTAGTTCCATATATACTTTTTCTTCTTGCTAGTGATGGTCTGATATTGTAGATTGTAGAGGGGGCGATATGGATTTTCAGCCCCCACTTATGAGTTTTTTTGGACCTTATTCTCCATATATTCGAAACCCGGAGTTTCGAGGCTCCTTGGGAAGTGTATCAGTTTCCTGAGAGCTGAGTTCCTGATATCTGAGGGCGTCAATGAAACACCTTCGGAAAAATTGTGCCTTCTGCAGAACAGCGCTTGGTAGTCGCAAAGCATATGTTATGCAGTTTCACCAAAGTTCTCGCAGTAATGGCAAAATTCGCTGACTGAGCTGTCGTTTTTTGAGGTGATACCTCAGAGGACAATGTCTGGTGAGCAGTCCCATTACCAGTTTCAAGTCATTCTTCTCCAACTCGAGAAGCTGTTAAGCTTCCTTTGGCGATGGGCTCAAAATAATTTCTGCTTATGTTTGACCTGGAACCATATTCCAGTATGTTTTGATTTGGTCAGCTTTCCAACGCCTAAACTCTTCCTCAATATGGGCTTTGGAAGGACCACAGATGGGTTCTTGGCCAGAAAATTGAGTGTTTGTCCCTTCCTCGGCAAGGGCCATGTCTGCTTCCTCATTGCCTTTGATTCCCTTGTGACCTGGCACCCACATCAGAGTGATTCGATTGTTCGTTGCCAGTCTCGACTCACGAGTGTGTGATTTTGGAGATTTTAGTGCTGCTTGGCTATCTGATATATTTTCGTCACCCTGGAGCTTCTTGCAAGGCATTCTTGGGCGCAAATTTCAAAGCATGGCTTGAAAAATTGTTGGGCTTTGAGAGTCTGAAACAAGGACCCATTACTTCCACTCCAGCCCCTTCGATCATCGTGGAAACATTGGTATACCAAACTGATGCATCCCTTTCCAGTTGAGGCCTGTTCGTTGTGAATATATAGTAGTTGTTCATCCCCACTTCTTGATTCACTTCGAAATCATGTCTTGCCGGCATGATATATGGCTTGTACCTGGATTCTAGGGAAATATTTTCCAGAATCTTCTGGAGTTTAATGAGCTTTCCAGCTTTCAAGTTTGATATTTGATGCAGGCTGAATGCATACAATGCCGCTTCCTTCATCACTCACAAGCCTTGGAAATACTATTGATGCGACTGTTCCATGTTAGACTTTGGTCGATTATAACGCCCAGGTATTTGACTTTTTCTGAAAAAGTTCTGTGTTCTATTCAGGATTCGGAGCTTTGTCATAACCCACCCCTATAGCTAGGTAATATGTACCTATGAGCCATAAAAATACACGCGCCAACATCAAGTACCCAGAGCAACGCACACATTATTAATATTGACCTGTGGTTGAACCCATTAAAATTCAGGAAATATGCCTGAATTGAATAATCAAAATAACTGCACAATTAGCGGTCTGTTTCATGTCAATCACTCCGACCACACAATCAGGATGAATCAGAGATGAAAAACATACACAAAAACATAATCACCATTGGCTTATGACCTATAAATTACAAAAAAATTGCATTTTGATATAAATACTGGAAGAAACGAACACTGAAATCATTTCTAGTTTCACACGTCAAGTATCCGGCTTAGATTTGAAAATCTAGTTCGTCAATCCTGTTAGACATGTAGTATCAATACAAATTCAAGTTTCAGTCCAGTCAGTCCAGTGCGTAGTGAGTTACAGTGCTCGAACCAGTATCTTATTAGTATCTCAATAAGTGCAAAGTATCGCGAATAGAAGATCAAGTGCTAGAAGTTCAATCTCTGCAGAAAGACAGAGCAGCACAAAGAACCGCAAGTAATTATTCGATATTCAATATTGTTTCAAGGTCAGTTAACAGGGGTTAGGTACTTAGGTTTTGTTCAGAATGAAATCGAGAATAATCTTAATAATCTACCTTCAGCAGTTTTACGATGAATTCACTTCCAACAAGATGGAGCATCCCCTCATAATACCAGAGAGGTTCTTAATTACTTTATAGAGCATTTTAATAATCAAGTTATTGCAACCAATCGTCCAGTACGGAACCCAGCCCACTCACCGAATCTCACTGCGCTCGATTCCTTTATTTGGGGATATGTTAAAGAACAAGGAGGAATACACTTCAAAAATTTACTACAGTGAAAGTAAATAGATTATTATCCATGGCACACTTGACAAAAGTAAATACATTATTATACAGTATTTTCCTAAGTAATATTTAATTTATGTTTTTATTTTCAATCTGATCGCAAATACTTTAGGATCGGTAGGTTCATCAAAAATTCTTTTTTCGGAAATGGTCGCCATTTGAAAAATAATAGTTAGACACGAAAATGTAATTGTACCAACTTGTCACTAAAACTTTGCGATTGTAAATTTCTGATATCATCCGAGGTCCTCAGATTAGTTTACGTCTGATCATGGCCACCTAGATGCAATATTGAAAGTTACTTAAAAAAAAATGATGTAGGCGTAAAAACATTTTGAAATGTCACATTCTCGTCCAGAATTGTCTTAGAAATCCAAAAATGTTACAATATATAGGATGTTCCATTTATATATTCAAAACCGGAGCCATATCCGGAAGTGTCCGGAAAATGAAAAAATGCATAAACTCTCCTCCTTACATATCATTCACCTATACCAAATCTCATTTTGATACACCTGATATTCTAGAAATTATGACTTGTCTAATAGATTCGTCGACACCCGGTATCATAAGTAGCAATTTATAATGCAAATATTCTCAATGATAGAACAATTTGGAAGTCAACTACTCATAATCATTCTGCAACTTTGAGAATTATCTTCATGAAGTTATGATCGCATATAGAGAGAGCCTTCAAATTGAAAATAAAAAATTTAGGTTTTTACATGTTCATTTTATTGGCATTTAAAAAAATCACAAAAAATTTTTTAAGATAATGTTTCAGATTATCTTAACATGAATTTCACGAAAGATCGATTGACCGCTTTGGACAATAGAGACCAACATATATTCGCTCACATCACGAACGAACTATTTCATTTCATCATTATTCAGGCTTCGAGGTTGTTAAATTCAAGAGAATCGTTGAAACTATTCTGAGATATATCCATTGTTCATGAAAGATATCCTTCGAAAAACTCAAGAGAAAATTGTTGAAGCATATCATATAGCAAATATAAATTCTCAGCGAAATAGTTCTTATACTCATCTCCAAATCACCTTTCTTACAGCGAACCATTCCAAAACTTGACTCCATTCAACAAACTTCAATTCCATCACATCAATCATTTCGGAAAACTATTGATCATAATGAAATTTTTATTCGATTGAATTAGACGATACTGGAGGTCAAGATCGTGCCTTTGTGGTAATTTATTGCCTCCCACGGTTTACGAAACAACCTCTTCGCATTCCAGATATCAACAACTACGCTAATGTATTTGAATTCTTGTCAACAATAACCCTGCTCCTCAGAGCATAGTCCCACTTCCTCCATTGGAAGAACTAACGCAATAAAATAATTTGCACATCCTAATCCTCTGGTCCTCCAGAGCGGGTCGTTTGGTGAAACAAATCAGTCGACTGGAATATCCTTCGAGGAAACGCTATTTCTGGCTAAATCCGAAACCGTTATTACAAAAATGATGAGCGTAGCACTGTTGGCCAGAGACAGAAACAGCCTATGTCAAAGCACTTATTGCATTCAATGCGGTAATCGATTCAGATAAAAAAAACACGAAATAAAACATAATAACATCGAATGCTGTTCTAGTCAGTGGAAAGATATTTCAACATCTGTTTTTCAAGTTCTCCCACCAGAAATGGTGGAATATTTGCTACATCACCTAATGATTGAGTTATCATACCAGCTGGAATGTTCGAAACAAATTTAACTCTAGATCAATGAGGGAAAGTTGTACCCTCTATTATTCCTTTTGATGGCCGAAAAACATAGGTAATTTCAAGAGAAATAATTGGTGGACCTATACCAAAAGCTCCCAAAAGGTATGTTCTCGAAGTGAACCGATTTGCTCATGGGTCCCTACTCCATCGTAAATACACTTTTGTCATGGAACAGAAGAATATCTCGAATTCAGCCCATTTGTTGGAAGAAATTTCACAAACTATAGGCCTAATTGCGCTATAACCTGTTACCGCTCATATGATTATAATCAGTATAATTGCAAGATGCTACAAATATTTAGATATTATCATCGATAGGCAATATGATTTCTCCTGAGAACTACACTGGCAACTACACTTTTCTCACATCAATGATTTGTTGAGAGTAACTTCGTTCGTTGCTTTATAAACCATGGTACTCTTGACTTTTTGCACGAGAGAAGCAGAACTGCGAACATGGAACGAGTAGAGGATGAATCTTCATGATATTCACTGAATACTCGGACTGCAGAATGATGTCCAAAGGCTCCTTTTGAAGGTGGTTATGAATAATCATTAGGCTCCAGTAACCAGCCCGTTAACCGCTCACTGTCACCTCAATTATCATCTCAGTATTGGAGTTCTCTAAGAATCCGTCTCTGTCTCAAAAAAGATGAAATATATCGGGTGTTTGCCCTGCTACTGATAGAATCAGGTTTCCAATATCTGACAGAGAGGCTCTCCTCATCGTAGCTTGTATAAACTCACTGAATAAGATGATCGATTTCGTGAAAAAGTTGGATTTATTCACGGATTGCAGAAGTAAGTAGTGTTATATGCAGTATCTCTTCAGTTCGTCCAGATTTTGATTCAGTCGGCTCCCCACGCTTTCTCTACTCACTTTTTTTTCTCTATTCAACTCCCTATCTAATGCATTTTTTTTTTTCAGGTGATAGTTCGAATGCGAGATTACCTATTCTGTATCCGTGCCAAGCTTTTGAATCTGTTACCTAGTCAAAAATAAGGAATTATTTTTTTTTTTATGTTTGTATAAAGTTTTCTTTAAAAAAATTTTTTTTATAATTTTCTTTTAATTTTTTCCTTTAAAAAAATTTTTTTTTTTTTTCAGTATTCATGATGATAATTAACTAGTTTGGTAATTTCTATCCAATTCATTTCTGAATTTTGACGAAGAATTCATTATTTTCGACCCCAAAAACCCCTAGATCTCATTTTGAATAGAATCGGACCATAATCACAAAAATGGTCCGCCATATTGAAACCGCCATTTTGTTTTTTCCTAAAAAAAATCAATGCAATGCCACCGGAATTATGTACACCTGTCAAATTTCAAATCAATCGGATAATTGGAAATGGGTCGAATTTAACTTGCCAGATTTGATTTCAGACAGACAGACAGACACCGGGACTGGTGAAACTAAAAAGAAAGCTTGTAAAAAAAACTTCGACCCCAAAAACCCCCACAAACCTATTTTGAATAGAACCGGACCATAATCACAAAACTCGTTCGCCATGTTGGAGCCGCTATGCTGAATTTTGACAAACCCCGAAAACCCCTAGATACCAATTTTTAATAGAATCGGACCATAATCATAAAAAGTGTCCGCTATATTGGAGCCGCCATTTTGCTTTTTCACCTAACGAAAATTTCAGAATGCATTGTCAGCGGAATTATGTACACCTGCCAAATTCCAAATAGATTGAACGATTAGAAGTGGGTTAAATTTAACTTGCAATATTTGATAAACAGACATACACACAGACAGAACCGGGACAGGTAAAACTTGATGAATGCTTGTAATGAATTGAAAATATGTTCTATTCAGCTGGAGATTATTGAAAACATTAATTATCATGTGACAGGGGTGTCTGTCACTCGTCATAGTAGTGAGGTAGAGTAACATTGACATTCTACAGAGATGCCAATCGGTCTATAGGGGACGAGGGGACCGTCGTTAGGTGTTTCATGGGTTTGATTCCCAGGTAGCAAGCACTTTGACGTCGATATGGCGTCCTAATTTAATCAAATAATTGACAAACTGACGTCAAAATGTGACGTCTTAGAGACTCTGGAAAGACGTCAAAATGTAACAGCCACAAAACGTCATCAGCAGGTCGTCACTCTGACGCCTGATAAATGACCTTCAAGAGACGTTATTTTGAAGACCTTCAAGACCATTAGAAGACGTTTGTTGAACGGCCAATTAATGACGTCATATGAAACACTTAGACAGTTTCTAGGCCCTCTGGAAAATTGATAATTCCAGGGAAGTGGAATTGAATAAACTGAAATACATTACTGAATTCATTACATTTGAAACATTACAAAATTACAGGATATCCTGATTACCAATGAAAATAAAATTGAATTCACTACAAAAAGCATATTATCTCTGCAATGGCTCATTCTCTCTGAATTGAATTGGGCATTTCTCTCTGAGTATACCCAAAGATACCAGTTATTCCTGGAGTTGAAATTACCTTCGTTATTTTGAATAGAACATCATCTAGATTTTCAATTCATTGTAGAATTAATTCTGAATACAAGAAACTCATAAATTTATATATATATATATATATCCATTGAAGAGTAGAAACTCTAATGATAATATTTTTTGTTTTGCACTTTGCACATTGACGAACTGTCAGTCGGTAATAGCAACTTCAGTCTGTTCTGTTGAAATGAAATTGTTGAAATATCAAATTTAGTTTAATCCATTCATTGCCTTCATCTATCTACCTCCTTGATGATATATCTATGGAAAATTATTAATTATTTTAATGGCGGCCACAAACTTCCCGTATTATTGGCGTCAGCCAACTTGTGTTGACAAAGGCGACCCCTTTCTGTCCTTCTCGGAGAACTCTACCAGTATGGTGCGACCAGAAATCTAAGAAGGTCGTAAATCACCAACCAGTTGAGTTTTCAGCAGGCGGTTGATTCTACGCAGAGTTGTACCTAGCCTGGCCATTAAATTTTTTTTTATAGGTAGGTATAATGATATTGGGTTAAGATAATTATTAAGAAAAATATTTCGAACATAATTGAGAATTGTTTATTTATATATAATATATGATGATAATATATATATTATTATATTATATGATATAATAATATATGATATACCTAATTAATGTAACATGTCAAACTTTATACTTTTTAAAAAGTTCAGTTTCTCGATAAAAGGTATTTATGAACAAAATTACTCACGAAGATCAGTTTTACTTTCACTGTCGTCATCCAAATTGATAATGAACTTGCCTTTGGGAATTTTTTTTATATCCATATATGACTCTTCCACCTTTTTGATATGGAAAACACACTTGGCTCAACTGCCATCAGGAATGTTTGCAGTTTCTGTTTGAATAAGAGCCACCACAGTAGTTAAACTTGAGGTTGGAGAAGTATTATTTCTTCGAACTGCTGATTTAAGCTGATATGTTCAATTGGGTTGAACTTACAGTGATAAGGAAGAAGTCTGAGCACCGTATGTCCCAAGCTTCCAGCCAATGAATCACAAAAATATTTCTTTTTTATCGAATAACTGTGTAAAACTTCTAGTAACTGTTTTTTGGGTACTTTTCGTCATAGTACATATCAATATTTAACATATATTATTGTATAGTTGGTTCGGTGTCATTTGAACATGGTGCTCAATCTAGTCTTCGACTGTTGTATCCATGACGATAATACTGTTGGGTGGAATATTTGGTATGAGTTTATTTTGGAACCAGTCTTCAAATAATCACTGTAGTATCATCATGATAATCGACTGAAGAGTCCTCAATATTCCTTGCCGATAAAGACAACGCATTTGGTATAAAACCATTTTGGGTTCCTGCGTGAATTATCGTAATGCGTTTCCCAAGTCAGAAGAGTCTACCCAACATTTGTTTGGAATATCGTGTGTATCGAACCAAGTTCCATCCAAATACACTACTGTTCTAACATATTCTCCAAATGCGTTTATTGCCAATAAATATTCAAATCTCCATTTCTTAAGGCGCACAGAATCCATTGAGATTTGTCTGCTACTAGAAAAGAGACTTCCTTAAAGTATCTTTGCAACACTGGATACCAAATTCATTCTTTTTCAACCGTTGCATTAAAATATCTTATGTAGGCAGAATTTGCTTTTTATACAAGGCATATATTGTTCTTCGAATTATATCTACATCACAGCCATCTAGTTTTCTTGAACCGCCATAGTCTCTTCGTTTCTTTCTTTTTAGATAGGGTTACTCACTATTTTAAATATGGTCTTTTTGGTAAAGAAGCACTCTCTTGCACAACTTGATCCTTGGACATTCCACGTTCTAGAAGGGAAGTATAAACATTTAATATAATTTGTTTTCCATAAGGGTGTAACATTTGTCGACTACTGGTACTGCGACCACCAGTTGAGGATGAGCCCATGGACGCCACATTTTTCACGACAGAAAAATCGAATAGACACTTTAAAATAGACACAACTGACACAACGGAATATTAGGTAGGTGATGACTTAATGTCGTTTAACTTTCCCCCTTTCATTTCCGAAATTGGAAAGCGGTCAGTTCTCAAAACAGTCTTGTTTCCCAAATCTGGTAGGTAATTCATTTTGTCACCGTAAATAGAACATTATCGCCATAATTTGGTTGATAGCCCATTAGTACTGAAAGTCTGGTGGTCAGGTAAGCAAATTTTATTATTTACACACATTCAAACATATCCTCAACAAGGGTTATGAATCAACCTCACGAGATTTTTTATCATCAAATAAATGTAAATACAAAACTGTCAACAAAAGCCAAAAATAATGGAGAGCCCACGGTTATTGAAATGCCAAACTAGTTTATGAGATATTTTGATCCAGACCTGGAAATCTCTTGAAGGACACACACTTTCATTGATTATCTATATTTCGAACAATAGGTAATGATGAGGGTCGTCGGCTACTATTGATTCACGACCTTCTTAGATTTCTGGTCTGGTTTGTTTGATTAATGAATAAGTAGTGCAGTTATTATCTCGAATCCATGAATTTTAATGAGGAATTCATAATATCCGACCCCAAAAAATCCCACATAACAATTTTGAATTGAATCGGACCATAATCACAAAACTCGTCTGCCAAAAACTACGTCCCTTGTATCGCCTATACCAAATAATTTGGTACGCCTATGGAGTTTCTATTAATAGCCACAGTTCGGGCATCTTCGAAAAGAATTGGTTGTTGGGTAGGGGAAGGCCAGAGTGGTCGTTTCAATATTGGACGAGCTCTACTTATGCAGGCCGACTGTTAGTGGATATTGAATTCCCTGTTCAAACCAATCAACTGCTAGCGCGGGATTACGTATTGGATTCAAACTACATCCAAGATGTGAAAAATGAGAAATAGAACAGGATATGTTAGTTTTACTTTTGAGATAATTATTATATACGTTCGGTGGAAATTTTTATTAGACTTTTTGATATGCCAGAAAAGATGAGCATGCTGATGGGTTAGCTCAGTTGATCCTTCGTTGATATAACAGAACGCCTCATACAACCAGCACTATATCATTGTTAGCGAATTGCTGACAGGTGGGGGTCCAGATTTCTGTAACCATGGATCCTGGAACAATTCTCAGTAACGGACTCTTTTTGTCGTCAATTTTCGAATGACAAATAGTTGACTTCGCAGGGACGTCATTATGGCCTCCACAGAAATTCGTCAATTTGACGACATGAAACATGACGTAATTTTTTGGTCTCATTGTGGTCGAGGACGTCACGGACCAATAGTGACTTGAATGAGACGTCATCAGGACGTCGTTCCACTAACTTGTGCTACCTGGGTTGTTGTTACTTTTGTGGAGTGAATAGGTGTAGATAATGTAGAGTCTATCATAATTTACTCCACAAAATTAACAGCTATCAAAACCCATAACACACCAACTCCCAAGTCCTGACGACGCACAATGATCCGAAACGGGGTCATCAAGAAATGCTAATTGAATCTTCGAATGACATCAGAGGTACGCAGCTTCGAAAGTTAGTTCCTAAGTTGATTTTTTCCCCAAAGTTAAGGGTTGAATTTGCATAATTTTTTAACAAAATCACCATTCGCCTGAAGAAAAAAAAAATGAAATAATTGAGTGGCTACAACTTAAGCACAAACCGTTCGCGGAAAATGAAACGAATATATCTGCGTGTAGGGTGAGGACTGTGCTTCCACCTAGTGAGAAAATGTTAAGGCCATTTTGGTAGTTTCAATAAGAAAAGGTCATTTTGAAAGAAGATCCGACAATATATGCAAGTTTCATAGACTAGTTTTTCAAAATCGGCTTGGTCTGGCTAGCTGGTATATAGTATGATATATCAAAGCTCAATTACTTGGTTTCTCTAAATAATTTAACTACCGACCCGTCCTTGGCAATGACAGGAGTATCAATTATTGATATTTATCTCACTGAATTCTAAGAAAATCAGGAAATGATTCAGAAAATAACACTGTAGGACTGTAACAAAACTTCATATGTACAGTATCCATGATAGAAATGGAAGAGTTCTCCACTAGAGGTACTTCGAAGTGATGAAAATTGGTTGAGAAATAAAGAAGTTTTTTTTAAATAGAAGAATCATATATTTTCACTTGAATTCGTGTCGATTTTAACATTCATTTTTACTTTGGCTACAATTTCTTGCATTCATATACAATATATAGCAACCATATCAAAATTGAAAAATATAAAGAATCTCATTCCCATTCTCATCTCATACTATTCGTTTCTCAAGAAATCTTCAAATATTTTCCATAGTAATGTCACTTTACTCTATAGTGAATTTCGAATATCGCCCAATTCCCGCTTAGCCGCACACCACTGATAATAACGACTTTGCGCGTATTCAGTCTAATTGAATGCTTCAACTTTTATAAGGAATGAAATTTTCTGAGAAACTTTCAATAAAACAATTTCCCATATAGTTCCAAGATTTTGGCGAATACTGTATATATATATAAATATATATATATATATATATATATATATATATATATATATATATATATATATATATATATATATAGTATATTTGGATAGTGTGGGTTCTTGAACTATTAGGTTTAAATATTCTTCGGTAATATTTTTGGGTTTCTGGTTCGTGGATAAGAAAAGTTCAGTGATTCATTTCTGATTTATTAATAATAATACGTTTCGTTTTGGGGCTCCAAAACTTCTTCATTTCAATTTGGAGCCCCAAAACGAAACGTATTATTATCAATGAATCAATATTGAATCACTGAACTTTTCTCACCCACGAACCAGAAACCCAAGAAAATTACCGAGGTATATATATAAATATATTCCAGAAAATCATCTAGTGACAAGATCTCAAATAACCCGTGCGGGGTCTTATGACGATACGTAACTCGACCACTTTCATCTGGAATGAAATCACAGGCAAACCTGACGACCCGGATACCAATGAAGAGTAAGAGTGGATTCGATTAGAACCAGATACGTAAATTCAAAGTCTGATTTAACGATAAGTTACCCTCGATGTCTACCCACTCGATCACGTATTCGGCCTGTGTTACTTCACTCATTTCCATTTAAAGAGGGTTCGACTTCTTTTACATTCGAATACCAGCTATTGGCCTTTCTACCTCTATCATGTAAGGAAATGGAAGATGGAAATGAAAGGGGTGTGTCAAACTCAGAATTTCCTATGAGGAGAACGATATTGAACCAGATAGGAATATAAGATTCGAAGGTGAATGATTTCATTGTTCAGCAGTGGGGCTTTGAAAATTATCGCCAACATATACATGGAGTAGTTCTGAAAGCTGGCTATACGGCAGGCAGAATACAAACCAAAGCTGTGGCTGAGGTATGTGGATGACATAATCATTATATGGAATCACGGAGATAAATATCTCCAGGATTTCTTCTCAAAATTTAACAGAATCAGGGATTCCATCAAATTCACGATAGACATGGAAACCAACAGTGCCTCACCCTTTCTCGATGTGAACGTTGAGAGAATAGGCAATGGAATCCGCACTTCTGTCTACAGAAAGAAGACACATTCCGGCCGGTATCATCCGAGTTAGACAAAGAGAGGGATCGCAAGAACATTGGTAGGGAGAGCGATGCATATATGCAACGACGAGGAGTCACTAGATGCCGAATCAAACCACATCAGAAAGGACCGTTACCGGAATGGATATCCTAAGAAACTCCTAGGAAAAGTAGAGAAACAAGTCCAGAGAACAAAGACATCTGAAGAGCAATAACAAAACACACCGGTCTGCCTTCCATACATCAAAGGTGTTTCCGAAAAGATCACAGGGATCGGAAACAAGTCCAACATCAAGAGCTGCTTCCAATCCGGAAGTACTTTATGGAGTTTCCTCACCAAGACCAAACCTGACAACAAAAATGAAATCAGTAAGTATTGCATTTATGAAGTTCCATGTGAATGCGGAGATTCCCACATTGGGAAGGCAAAATGGCAGTTATCGGTGAGATTGGATGAGCACAAGAAATGGACACAACGTGGAGAAACGTTAATATCGGGAATTGCCAACCACGCCAGGACTGAGCACCATGGAATTCTATGGGACAACGCGAGTGTTCTACATAGACAGGAGCATTGGTTCGAACGAAAGTTCAGAGAGGCAGCTCACATCGAAGCCAATAACGCATTTAGTCAACCAAGCGTTGAGATCAAGAACGTATGGAAACCACTAATTGCTTTTTCTGGCGGACTGCAGAGGCGCGAAACTTTTCGCACCACCACACCGCGTGAATTTACACGCACCACTGCACATAGCGGAATTACACGCACCATTGCACCGACAGACATATACATTGGTAAGTAACACCTATACTTGTCAATATTCACCTGAAGACGATTGCAGCTAAGTATTTGAAACGTTGTGAAAACCTTTTGAATCCATTAAGACGATGGACGTCCGAAATGAGAGTAATCAAAGCTCAAGCTGACCTGTTGGTAGACGTAGTCTGCTGCTGAAAAATCCTCAGAATCATCAATGATCATTGCCAGTATAACACCTTCCGAAAATTTCTACTTGAAAAATATAATATTTGCGGTTTACTATTCGAATACTAGAATCGATTTTATATCGTTTGTTACTTTCGTATTTGTGTGTCCTGAACCGGAGTCAGAACGCACCTCTTTCGAATATTTTCCAAAATACGGTGCGCCAATAGCAGAAACGGGATCATTTCTCGTCGCTATTTTTGACCACTGGAAACATTCAACATTAGACCCTCTTCTAACCGAAAAGTGTTTTCAGAAACTTTTTGAACGAAGAGCTATCATTTTCAAAAAGTTGTTTTCTACCATCCAATATTATGGAAAATTCAATTTGTTTTCCCGTTAATTCATGCCCTTCGCTTTTTGCACATGTTAATATTATTGTAGAAAAAAGAGGTGTACTCTAAAAACAAGTAGACCTTCTTGGGGCAACAATATTTTTCAAAAATAACTGCAAGAAACAAGAAAAATCACCGCTAACGAAGTACCCGGGCGGAGCGAAGCAAAGCGTTATAGATTGGGAGCCCATTACACTTTTTTCATGAATCATAACTTACCACTCACAACTTTCTTTAGTTCCATAAATCTTTGTTCCACATCACGAAAATCACATTGCCGACCAAAATTATTATAACTTGCTGTTCAGAATTTCGTTAATATCCCTAATTGTTCACTATAATAAAAATAAATAAGTTCAAAAGCTAAAACTTCTGAAAAATCAGTCTCTAAAAATTATTAAGCGTAAAAGTATTCTCATCTGAAATTGTTATGTACAAACTATTCAATATTTATCGTCTATTAAATGAACAACTTACACTCAATATATTTTAATGTATGTAATACATATTCATAGGGATGTTCAGAGGATAGATATGCCACTTAAGCCTTGAGCTTATGGTCGCTTACTTCTGTTAGAATGATTTGTTTTGTTAGGGTAGGTGGCATATGACCACGGCTATCCTCTGAACACCACTATGAATGTAAATATATATTTTTTATTTGAATTTTTTGACTCGCATCTATCTTTCGATCATTAGCGACTGTGTACAGTTATATTTTAGATTTAACATTCATATCCGTTAAGTATAATAATAAGTGATCGTTAGAGTCTTTGAAGATATCCGCTAAAGTTTCTTGGATTTGATATTTTTGTCTCTGTTTAATGTATTTCGTACACTCGATTAAAATGTGTTCCACTGTTAGACTTGTGGCACATACTTCACATGAAGATCCTAAACACCCTAGAACTCTACCAATACACATGATATTGGACAACGCTCCAAACTGCCGTCTCAAGTCCCGAAAACCCATTTGGCAAGATAAGGTACTAACCCATCATGAACCATTTTATATCGGAGAAGCTTGGAAAACCAAATGGACAACCAATCATGATTTCAACCATGATAACCACGAGGACCCTACCGTTCCTCTCCCAGGAATGCAAATGCCTAGGAAAGCATGGTGTAGCCTCAACCGCATCAGAACTGGCCACGCCAGATGCATGTCCATGCTGTACAAGTGGGGACTCTCGGACACCCAGGAATGCGGCTGCGGAGCGCCGGACCAAACTGCAGCCCACGTAGCCAACGAGTGCCCAATAAGAAAATTTGAAGGAGAATGGAATGAGATCATGAATGCCACTCCTGCTGCCGTGAATTGGCTGACCTCCCTGGATATCGACTTATAACCCATGACCTATGCCTCAAGTGTATTCGCATAATATATCTATCTTAATTGTTTGCCAACCTGTAGAAGTGCTTGTATCTTCTCCTTTCTTACTTATATCTTCTTACATATATATGAACATACTTTAGCTGTAAGTGAATTTGTAGATCGCCATACGATAAATAAATAAATAACATAAAGGTTTTTCATTGTGTTTTAAGAGATATTCGTGGGTAAGGTGTGTATAACCCAACCGTATACGTGTGATAGTAACCCCATCTCTTCGGCATTTGAACTTGGATTTACGAGGGAGCACTGATTGTTTAATTTCTTTCAGTTTGGCGTTAGAACGATCCCACTCTTGTTGCCACTTGTTGGTCACTTTCTGTCGGATGTAAGCCCTCGTGGCGCCTTAAGCTTATGGTCGCTTACTTCTGTTAGAATGATTTGTTTTGTTAGGGTAGGTGGCATATGACCACGGCTATCCTCTGAACACCACTATGAATATGTATTGAAAACATTAGAATATATTACGTGTAAGTTGTTTATTTCATAAACGAATATTGATAGTTTGTACATAACAATTTCAGTTGGGAATATTTCCTTGTTTCATAACTTTTAGAGCGCGATTTTTCAGTGGTCGTGTTTTACTTTATGAACTTATTTTCATTTCATACCTTTTGAGAGTGATTTTTCAGTAGTCGGGTTTTAGTTTCAGAAATTATTTTTATTCGATACTTTTTAGAGCGTGATTTTTCAGTAGAAGAGTTTGAACTTACTTTTCATTTAAATTATTTTGGGGTTATGATTCCGTGATAAAGAATTTGCAGAGCCGCTTTTCATTTTTTGTTGTTTAGGTTTTATTGTTTTGCATGTACCTAGGTAATATACCGCGTGGAAGTATTTCCAGCTTATGTCATTATAATAAGAAACGTTCAATTTCTTTATATTATAGTCCATAATGAAATATGTATTTATTATTTATGGATTTTGGGTGGGTTTGGAGAGAAAATATGTTTGGCTTACATCTGAGGCGTGATTTTAGAAATTATCTCCAATTATCGGGTGCATGCAAGCAAAGCCGCGAGCAACAGTTAACAATATATACATTTTCAAAATGTGCTAAATAAGTCCTTTCATTTGATACCCAACACGTCAACATTAAATATTTTTCTTTTGGTTCATGACTTTATGTCTTCTAGAGGCACCATATTCAACTCAATGTGATGTCACATAGAATTCTAAATATTGCGAATCATTCATTGCCGAACAAACAAAATTGCTATGGTGAATGTGGGAAAATCTGCAACTTGCGGATCTTTTTTTTTTTTTTTTTTTTTTTTTGAAAAAAATCGCATCAACCATTTCGGTTATCAGCGAACATCATTATATACATTTTTACAGTTTGTTTCTGTTGTCTATGATGTTGAGGAACGTTGTAAGATTGTGGAGTATACAATTTGGACCTAGATTTGTTTCCAAAGTTCCCTGTATCTTGTTATCATTTCTCTGTGGGGTGAAGAGTGGACATTCTACCAGGATATGTTTGATTGATAACTTTTCGTTACACGTTCTGCACATGGGTTCGTTTTTGTTATTAAGGAGGTGGTCGTGGGTGAGCGAGTGTGTCCGAGACGAAAACGGGTAAGAAGCACTTGGTCGCTACGATATTTTGGTAGATATCACCACGGTTCCACTTAGGGTTTCACTTCACGAAGTTTGGATGTTGATTGTCGCCATCGATTTTGCCACGCACTTTCTTAACTATTTTTTATCGTGTAACGAAAGTCGCTTGCCACTACTTGAGTTATAGTTTCAGAATGTTTATGGGTTATGGCTTCTTCTGCTCTTCTATCCGCTTCTTCGTTTCCTAATATCCCAATGTGTAATGGGATCCAGATAAATTTCATGAGTTTTTACTTCTGTTCTGCTAGGTGGAGCTGGTTTTTTGTTTCAACTGCGAATGGGTGGGAAGGATAGATTTGTTGCAGAGTCTCCAGTGAACTCAGCGAGTCGGTCAGGATCAAAAATTTCTGCTTATCAGATGAGTTGATTGAGATGGTCGCACGATAAATGGCATATAGTTCACCACTTAAAACAGAACTGGATGGGGATAATCTGAATTGATGGCACGTTCTAGGTCCCACTACTGCTGCACCAGTTCCTTCAGATGTTTTATAACTACAAAACTAACTGTTTGGCACCTACTTCCTTGAACATATATTCATTGATAATACGCAATTTGTCAGTTTATGAGATGAAATGATAGCAACAAAGGGGATCATAAAAAAATATCGAAATTATAGCGCCACTGACCTAACTATAAAAAATAGTGAAGCGTTCAAAAAACAACAAAGCTCGATAGTACCTCTGTCGTTGTGTCATATAGATGGAATAATAAATAGGACAGATAAATCGAAAAGGGTTGAAATAATAACACAAAAATCACTTGAGTTGATACATGTACAAGAAGTAGATATTGCGATCAATGATGGATTTTTTCTTAAATCCAATAAAAGATTTTCTGCCAACTTTTGGAGGGACGCTATAAAAATTTTGATGATGCCTAAAAATTTCCAATAGCAAAATATAGTTATCGACACATATCCTAAACCATCAATACAGAATAATGAACACATGGTACGTGAAACTTACACTTATACTGACATCTTTATAGGAGGTCCTCAAACACAACGCCCTTCAAATTTTAGTGCGGAACTCAAAAATAACAAATTCGGGCAAAATTACGTACAGTTTTTGATAAGATTTCTTATATTTTTTTTTACAAAAGCCTGGGGTGCTAGTGCCCTTCATATCCACCCTACATGTTTGGCATTGGCTTCTGCCTAAATTTCATTTTTGATAGTTATTTGCAACGCATGCCTAACGGAAGCTTATTATTCTAAAATCTGGGTTTTCAGAACACTTTGATCGCGCCGACTCAGCATCTTGTAGTCACGGATTTTGATCAGCGATGAGATTTTCGTAATGTGGAACACAGTTATGATACATTGAAGAAGTTTCATGGGCTACCGGTCTGTTATTAGTTGAAGTTGATTGGCCATCAATTTAGATAGGTTGTGTCCCTTTTCTTCTTGAAATTTTGAATACTGAATTTTCGGAAATTCAGACCACTTTTCATTGTCATTGTTCCCACTACCACAATCTCTAGTTATACGTGAATGCCACATAATGTTTTTTGGCACATTGAAAATAAATTTCCAACTGATTCTCTGCAAAAATAGGGCAAATGATTCAATAAATACCTGAATACGAATATCTTACAAAAAATCAGTGTTTTTCTCATTACACCAATTCCATTGATAAATTTACCTTCCATTCCGTGATAACTTCAACACAGCGGAAAGATCGAGTAGACAATTACCTGGAACAAAGAGAAAGGAAATTAAATTATATTATCCTTGATGTGAGAAAAGAATTGATAAGAGAGAAATAGTGATGCAATTACTTTTACGAACGACACAGTTCTGGAAAAATTAAGAAATAACGAACAAAGAATCAAGATTGAGGTAACAGAACTGCGTGAAAATAGTGACTTCGTGTAGCAAAACTACGTTCATAAAATCAATACATTCCGATTAACAGATTGTTTTATATTCATGTCTCCGCTGCTACACCCACAGTAATATATACAATCTTGTTCAATTGAACTAGATATATAATTCTTCCCTTCATGTTCTCGAAATGTTACTTCATTCGACAAATGATTGTTGAGGATATAAAGTTGTGTCTCATTTTTTATTCGTTCTTTCTAACATATTTCTCATGAATGCAGTGAATAGTTATCATCGTGGGTTTTTCAATTTATTATTTAGTTTCATTTGTTAGTTAGTTTGCGTCAAATCATGCAAGTAAATTTTTACAGACTTTTAGTCGTCCGATTGATTTGAAATTTGACAGGTGTCCATAATTCCGGTGACAATGCATTATGGAGTTTTTGCTAGAAAAAAAAATTACTGCTCCGAGATGGCGGACGATATTTGTAATTATGGTCCTATTTGATTCAAAATTGGTATGTGGGGTTTTCAGGGTAGAAGATTATGAATTTTCTGTCAAAATTCATGAATTCGAAATGGCGGCGTCAAGATGGTGGAAGAGTTTTGTGATTATGCTCCGATTCGCTTCAAAATTGGTATATGAGAATTTTTGGAATCGGAGATTAGGAAATTTTTGTCAAAATTCATAAATTCATGATGGCGGTTCAAGATGGGAACGAGTTTTGTGATTATGGTCCGATTCGATACAGAATTGGTTTGTCGGGGTTTTCCGGGTCGGAGATTATGAAATGTTTGTCAAACTTCATGAATTCAAGATGGCGGCTCCAGGATGGAGGACGAGTCTTTTTATTATGTTCATATTTTATTCAAAATTGGTATATGGGGGGTTTTCACGTATGGAGATCATTAATTCAATGTCAAAATCTATAAATTCGGGATGGCGACTTCAGGATGGCCGACGAGTTTTGTGATTATGGTCAGATTCTATTCAACATTGCTGAGTGGGAGTTTTTCGGATCGGATATCATAATTTTTCTCTGCACATAACTTGCAGGAGAGAGACCTTGTAATAACGATGCTTCATTAAAAATAAATAGATTGGGGCGGACTAACTGAAAAGTAAAAAAATAAATGAACTAATAAAACAACTTTTTGAAGACAAGCTTTTATGTAAGCCGTATACTGAAAAGTATAAAATGAGTTTGGATCATCGCTGAAAATGATTCGATTATATTTTTCCGTCGTGTGTGTTTGACTACTCTTTTATCTTTTTTCCTTTCTTCGAAATTTAATATAGTATCCGACCGAAGGTTCGGTTTCGGCCCGTTGCGGCTATGATGTTCCTACCCTCCTTCTCTGCACATCTTACCTCTCTTTTCATTTATCGTTTTTACCTTTTTGTAGCTCAGTCGGTACGCCTATGGAGACATGATTTTCCCAAACTCAGGAGGATTGCAGCAGCGCCATCTATTCCTTTGCTTGATGTCAATATACTGTTTATGTTTGGAATATCGATAGTACTATAGTCAATTAATAAATGATAAGTCCAGAAAAAGTTAGATACTTGTTTTTTATTGAGATTTTTTTTTAAAACCAACCTCTCCCTGAGATATCTAACTTATTCTTATTATTTCCCAACCAATAAAAATTGTAAACATTCAAAAACTTGATCATGCACGAATATGAATATATCCTAAGATAGATATGTATAGGTTATGCTCATGTGATTTGTGATGAGTAGAAGAAGAAAATTGCCACTCAAAATGATGTATTATAGCCAATTGACCCAAAAATAATGTGGCTGTTCGATGGATACTATCACATTAAAGTTTATGATGATAAAGTGCCTGTTATGAGTTATGCTTCGCACTCACACAAATCCTGGAATGTTCTGTGAATAGTTCTTGCGTATGTCTTGCAGAAGTTCAGCCCACTCACTGCTGGTGACGTCAATATGGAAATTCAACCTTCAATTCCTAGTAAGTAGTTTCTTGATAATCTTTGGTTCCAACGTGATTCTGACCTGATTGCATATATAAACGTTTCCCATATTCTGTAGATATTGGCATTTTTCCCATAAAATTATGATAAAATTTTCTAAGCTGCTTCCAATTTCAATTTAATTTTTCCTCTCCAAACTTATTTTTCTTTTCCTTTGGTAACGATCACTGTTTGTTATCTTATGTAGCTTTTTACCATTAGCACTTTAATTTTAAACACATTATTCCATTTCCTACCTATTATACATATTTAATTTTCAAATTTGACTTCTACACATAGTTCCATTTACTATATTTTCTTCAAAGATCACATGTACCATTTTTCTGTTCTCAAATTTCATTATTTTGATCATTTCAGAAAAAAATAATTTAACATTTGTCTGTCATGTTGCCTTTTGGTTCTAATTTTGTGTACATGATATTTCTTGTATATAAATATAATGTTTAGTTGAATTCTGAATATTTTTTTCTAAATTTGGATTTGTATATTCTTATGGGTTGTGCCAATTGAACGAACCAATCAAACATAATGATGATAATAGAAAAACTCCACTGCCACCCTCTTGGATTATCTGCGTCGACTGGAAAATGGCCAAAGGTTTTCAAGATACATGATACAGAAAAACTAATGGTTTAAAAAAACAAAAAAACACGCTTTTATAGAAAACCAAACCATAAAATAGAAAAAAAGAAAAAAATTTATTTTATTTTTAAAAAAGCGCGAGAGTTGTCTCTCTTGCTCAGCAAACTGTTGTCTGATCATTTCCATTACGGCCTCCATCTCGTCGAGACTGTATTTCATCATCGATTGATTGTCTTCAAGTAATCACTGAAAATCCTCACTTACGATACCAAATGTTACGAAACAGGGAATCAAAAAAGGTCTGATAAATTGAATCCGTTTTATTACACTTTGAAACACAACTCAATAGTATGCATTATTATTACAATACTTGTTCATAATTACAATGCTCAACAATATTCCCAGAACTATCTCCTGACTGACTGCCGAACTATGACCAACTCCCTGTCGCATATGACCCGCTATATATAAGACGGCCGAAATTTCCAGAACGATGGCGATCGGGAATGTTCCATAACGTCATCGCTAATAGTCAGATTTCTTCTCGAGTCTTCGAATGGTGGTTGTCATACATCTGGAGCATGATATCATCGGAACGGCCGTTTCTCGAATTTTCCAATGGCGGTTATAGAACATGTGGAGCATGATGTAATCGGCAACCAGTACAGGGGCGTACCCAGGGTATTTTCGCGATTTCCGTAAGAATGTGAACAGAAATGCAAATTTTCACTTTCAGATTTTTCTTTTGAGTTTGGGTCTTCCCAAAATATCTATCAGATGTAGGTCAATGTCCAGCGTGGCATTAGCCCGGGTAAGTAGTTATTCTCTGTTTTTTTCGTGGATATTTGAATTTTCAGAAAAATCTGACTATTCAATAATCAACTGAGAATGTTCCTCTTATCCAAAGTTTAACCAATAAGCACCTATGTTGATGACAGAAGTAAACGGTTGGTATCGGTCCCAGTATGCTATGTGGCATTCCTTCTTTGATATCTCTAAAGAAGGATCATCTGTCCCCTTTCTTGAAAAATCCTGCTGGTCATGTAGGCCTTCAAAATTTCTGAATATTATTCTGGTTGAGACTAGGTTGAACAATTTTTCGTCACTTCTGTGAATGTTGCAAAGTAGTATTTTCTCCATAAATCTTTTTCAGATAACCGATTATTTCAGACCATTTTGAAGTACCTATAATATTATATTCAATTTCCTATGTATATGTTCAGCAATAGTTAATCGATAGATATGCTCTTATTCGCGATGTTCGTTGCCCTGGAAGTATCCGCCTTTTTTGCACATTAATCGATTCGCTGCATATGCGGGACATGTCGACGGACAATGATGACAATGAGAGATAAGTGCCATGTGAAGTGGAATGAATAGAAAAATCGAATTTAAACGGTTTTCTTCACATAAAGGATTCAATATAAAATTGAACCAGAGAAAGGTAGATCTCAGGTGAAAAACAACTACTTTCCTGGCAAATACCACGCAGAACGTTGAATGATATTCACCTGAAAATCCATGCATACTTCCATAAAATATCAATGGACATTGAATGCAAATGTTTTTCTGATAAGCTCGATTATGTTTAATTTAAGTCGTGTTCACCTAACAATCCGCATACCGGTTTCAGGCTTCTTGGCCCTCATCAGTACGGAGTAGTCAACCAGCCAAAAGTCCAAAGAACTCTGGCTGAAGTGAGACACAACGTAAACAAACCATCATCGATCTTGTAACACCTATAGGTACGCCGGAAAAGATAAACTTTAACTGGCGGTACCTAGTGACAGAAAGAAACACTCCGAATGATGAGGGCCAAGAAGCCTGAAACCGGTATGCGGATTGTTAGGTGAACACGACTTAAATTAAACATAATCGAGCTTATCAGAAAGAAACATTTGCATTCAATGTCCATTGATATTTTATGGAAGTATGCATGGATTTTCAGGTGAATATCATTCAACGTTCTGCGTGTATTTGCCAGGAAAGTAGTTGTTTTTCACCTGAGATCTACCTTCTCTGGTTCAATTTTATATTGAATCCTTTATGTGAAGAAAACCGTTTAAATTCGATTTTTCTATTCATTCCACTTCACATGGCACTTATCTCTCACTATATGCTAGACGGGCTTGCCAATCCTACTGAGAAGGAATCTTTTATTTAGAAACCTATCGAGGTGGGAGATTTTCGGAGTGTTTCTTTCGTCACTAGGTACCGCCAGTTAAAGTTTATCTTTTCCGGCGTACCTATAGGTGTTACAAGATCGATGATGGTTTGTTTACGTTGTGTCTCACTTCAGCCAGAGTTCTTTGACTTTTGGCTGGTTGACTACACCGTACTGATGAGGGCCAAGAAGCCTGAAACCGGTATGCGGATTGTTAGGTGAACACGACTTAAATTAAACATAATCGAGCTTATCAGAAAGAAACATTTGCATTCAATGTCCATTGATATTTTATGGAAGTATGCATGGATTTTCAGGTGAATATCATTCAACGTTCTGCGTGGTATTTGCCAGGAAAGTAGTTGTTTTCACCTGAGATCTACCTTCTCTGGTTCAATTTTATATTGAATCCTTTATGTGAAGAAACCGTTTAAATTCGATTTTCTATTCATTCCACTTCACATGGCACTTATCTCTCACTATATGCTAGACGGGCTTGCCATCTCCTACTGAGAAGGAATCTTTATTTAGAAACCTATCGAGGTGGGAGATTTTCGGAGTGTTTCTTTCTGTCACTAGGTACCGCCAGTTAAAGTTTATCTTTTCCGGCGTACCTATAGGTGTTACAAGATCGATGATGGTTTGTTTACGTTGTGTCTCACTTCAGCCAGAGTTCTTTGGACTTTGGCTGGTTGACTACCTGTACTGAGGAGGGCCAAGAAGCCTGAAACCGGTATGCGGATTGTTAGGTGAACACGACTTAAATTAAACATAATCGAGCTTATCAGAAAGAAACATTTGCATTCAATGTCCATTGATATTTTATGGAAGTATGCATGGATTTTCAGGTGAATATCATTCAACGTTCTGCGTGGTATTTGCCAGGAAAGTAGTTGTTTTTCACCTGAGATCTACCTTTCTCTGGTTCAATTTTATATTGAATCCTTTATGTGAAGAAAACCGTTTAAATTCGATTTTTCTATTATTCCACTTCACATGGCACTTATCTCTCAAAATATGCTAGACGGGCTAGCCACTCCTACTGAGAAGGAATCTTTATTTAGAAAACCTATCGAGGTGGGAGATTTTCGAGTGTTTCTTTCGTCACTCAGGTACCGCCAGTTAAAGTTTATCTTTCCGGCGTACCTATAGGTGTTACAAGATCGATGATGGTTTGTTTACGTTGTGTCTCACTTCAGCCAGAGTTCTTTGACTTTTGGCTGGTTGACTACTCCGTACTGATGAGGCC
The DNA here is from genome assembly GCA_018342105.1 of Gonioctena quinquepunctata. Lineage (NCBI taxonomy): Eukaryota > Metazoa > Arthropoda > Insecta > Coleoptera > Chrysomelidae > Gonioctena > Gonioctena quinquepunctata. Next base: position 768,318 of record JAFIRS010000303.1, read on the forward strand.
AAGAAGCCTGAAACCGGTATGCGGATTGTTAGGTGAACACGACTTAAATTAAACATAATCGAGCTTATCAGAAAGAAACATTTGCATTCAATGTCCATTGATATTTTATGGAAGTATGCATGGATTTTCAGGTGAATATCATTCAACGTTCTGCGTGGTATTTGCCAGGAAAGTAGTTGTTTTTCACCTGAGATCTACCTTTCTCTGGTTCAATTTTATATTGAATCCTTTATGTGAAGAAAACCGTTTAAATTCGATTTTTCTATGATGACAATGTTGAATGGTGTTGACAAACTCAAATTTGTTAAGAGGATTACGTTTTTGAACTTCTTGGCGAACGGTTGAAGGAGAAGGTTATCTCCAGAAAATAAAGTACTCTGAACGATTTGTTGTTTCAATCCAAACCTTCCAACATTTCTAAGAGATAAACGCTACTTGTTTTCAAGAAAATCAATCAATACCTGTATTCAATTTGATTCTCCAGAGTGGACGGCATCATAACAACTTCAGTGAGGGACGTTCTATTTCAAATGACCATTCTAATCAATGTTCACCATGCGGACAATCATTCCCCTATTCTAGGAAGGATAATTCACAAATATCCCTCCAACACGAATTCCCGTGAGTTCGCCTATGGGGAAGTGGACTGGGGAGTTGCGGGAGTAGTGGGAGTTTTGTGATTAGATTTGTTCTGGCGTGGTCGGAGATGCGTGCCTCTAAATATATTTGTTGTCTGTTCAGAAGACGAGTGACATGACAGAAACGTGCACTGCTTCGGGCAATAAACTGAGTTATCTTTGGTGAAATGATGGTTTAATGTCAGCTAAAAATAAAACTTCATCTGACGTTGAATGAGGGTGATGTGTTCTGAATTGACGTGTGACATGTTTGATGCTTGGTGTAATTCTAATCCCATTGGACCTACAACCGAAAAAGGTAGTTTTTGTACACGCTCAACAGAATGCCTACTTCGGATACTGGAAACAGTCCGCAAAATGCCACTTTGGCGGAATTGTATTTCGGCAACACTTCAGCGGACTAAAATTTTTTCATTCAGAATACGTATTGTTATTATTACACCGAAATCATTTCAGGAGACGCAATAAACTATAGATTATTTGAAATTTGGTAGTGACAGCACACGTTTCTTTCGAAATATTATCTTTGAATACTTATTTTATGAAAAAAAAACGGACTTATATTCGACAAGTATCTGACAAATGTGTCATTGGTAAACAATCGCTTGATAGTTTTCTGCACAATTTCCTTACACTACCGTATGGATGTTGATTGAGAATGTATGCACGTCGAGGAAATATGTGAGGCGTTTTTGTCCTATTTATTTTGAAAGCTGATAACTTCCAAAAATATAATATTGAAGGGGTTCAGAAAAAATTTCTGCGTTGTATCGCCTACAAAATGGGTTGAAGTTATGGTGAATATAACTACGCCAAAATTATGGAGCTTCTCAATTTACAATCGCTTGAACAAAGAAGGATCAACTCAGATATCTGCTTCCTTCACAAAATAATGTCAGGAATAATCGACTGTCCCTTTCTATTATCTATATTTTCCCTTAATGTCCCAGTCAGGCAAACCAGGAATCCCAGAATTTTCCACACAACTTTATGCACTACTAATTATGCTCAAAATTCACCGGTTTGTACTGTATGGAAATGAATATAATGGCCAAATTGAATTGTTTGGCTCATCTTTTGCGTCTCTGAACCAAAAACTGAAAAAGATACCTTGAACCAACACTCCATGTACTCCATTATTATTTTAACGTGTTTGTTAGTTGAACTTTTATTTACTTTTATTTATTTCAACATGATTGTCTATCTAAATTTAATCTGTCTGACTTTCATTTAGTTTAGCTTTGAGTAGAATAAGTAGTTTAAGTTATTGAATATCTTTATTTTGTTTTTTATGTAATAGGGTTTACCCGTTGATTGAATAAATAAATAAATAAATATTCTATGCAACACTTACGCAAATGGCTTGAGCTGACATCATACAAATATTCCGATTCGTCCGCTGAAGCCTCACTTTGCGTACTTGTTACATAAACTACAACTTTTTGTTCATTGATTTATACACTCATTTTTTTTAAACCAATAGAAATATTATATTTGACCCTGACGACCAATGTTATGTCATTGAGAGTGGACAAAAGCAACCTTTGTTTCCAATAAGTGGATAAAAGCAGCCTAGCTTACCCAATAAGCGATAAAAAACCTCGAAGGTTTCACGGAAATAATTCGGGAGTGAAAGCTGGAAAAATCACCAAAGCTCTTTTTTCGATTGTGAAGTTATTTCCAGATGAGAATGAAACTAGAGTATAATGAAAAAAAAAGTATTTTCTTATTTTGAGGAGATTGATACACAAATGAAATGAATTACGGTAACTGAACCGTAAAATAAAATACAGTAACGATGGATTTTTATTCAAACTAGATATTAACAAACCTCGAAAATGAAAGACCTCCATTTAATATTTGAATCTTGGTTTTTGCAATTGCCTGGTAACTTATACCACTAGCGAAATATTGCAATTGACATGCTCTCTATTTTTGGTCCAAGATGAGCGGGTACTACCGGGACCGCTCTCCATAATGGCACTTTCTATCAACAACAAATGGCCGCCCAACGTGGGGCCGTACCAAGTAGGATTTTATTTTGAATTTGTCGGTGAGTACTTTGATACATTATTTGTTCTTATTCAATTGAAGTGAATACCTCACTCTAACCCAAAACCAATGGTTTTCGATTGCCACACCCAGATGTAACAACTTTGATGTCCTCATAGATGAAGCTATGGCAATAGAAGATTATTTAGCTGGACAACCCAACAAACATTTTATGTAAAATTCACGTCATTTCGACCTACAAATAGTTCAGCGCTCAAATTGGCGAAGGTAAATCTTACGTTATAATTACCTTAAATTTACCAATATGGGGAAGAAAATAGAAGTAATTCGGAAATCGAAAATTGGGCAATCAAGACATATTGACTAATAAGTCAAAGGCAAATATAGGTAAAATTGCCTTCAGAATAGTCGACTGATGGGTAAAATGTAGTCATTTCCACCTATTTCAGGTTATAAACACTATATTAAAACAAACAGTAGAAGGTTGGAAGAACATAATAAATGTTTACTTCAAATTGTGTATCTCAACCTACATGTTTATTCGTAAAAGCTTTGAAGATGAACATGGCGTATGGAAAATGAACTGTCAAGAATTATGTATGCAAGTGATGGTTTTGCATTCACATCTAGTTCGAATTTTATTTGCGATACAAACTTTTCTGTGATAATGTTGAATTTTGCTTGTGTAAAACAAGTGGGCTCCTTCAAAATATCAAATTTGTATGGAAAAAATTCATAAAATTAAGTGTACTTCCTCAACTTTTTTCATCAAATACTGCGGAAACTAATTTTATAGATGAAGTATGAATAAACATATCATATACACCAATTTATTTACTATCTGTCATTAAAATATAGTCGATTTAAAAAAAATATGGATCATTTTTGCAATGGCGGAAACGCATCAAGCCAAAAAAAATGGCGTCTATGGGACCTTCAAGTCGCATTTTCCTGAAATTTCAACTTTGAGAACACATAGGCCTTATGCAAAGTCGAAAGTGACCTTTATTACTGACTTTGAAATCCATTTTTCTTATTTTGGGATTTCAGACCCATTCACATTGTGATCACGTGATGAAATACAAATTTGTTACGGGGTGTTTTTTCATGCGATATGTCTATACGTTCCGTTCTCTCTCCGTTGGATTGGAATCGTGGATAATAAATTCATATTGTTGTTATTCGATATTCTGATCAGAAACATCAAAATTATCATTTCAATTCCTAATAGGGAGAAAACATAAACATTAGTTTGCACTTCTTGTTGATGGTAAAACCAGGTATCCCTGTCTAGCCTATACCCAGTTAATAAAAGAAAACGATATATACTACAAAACCCCGTAATAAGTACTTATTCTGAAATTGAAGTGTTCATTCTGGAATTGAACTTTCAAATATCAGTGGTATTGAAAATAGTACGCGATAATTGTATTCAGTGCACATTTTGGAATAATAATATCCATGATAATATTATCACTGTGTAAGAATATTCTTATGTACCACATAAGTAACATGATGGCTCTGATCTTTAGACTTTGGGAAGTGTAGGTTCGGATTATATTCCCATTCTGGCAGCTAATCGATAGTAGTTGGTGGTATACTTGTATGGTTTATTAATTCTATTCAAATTTCTACTTGGAATTTATAGATTTCTAAAATTTATCTCCAAAATAAATTATTTGAGGAGAGTGAATTGTATCATGCCATGCTCATCTGAAACGATTCGGGCTTCAATATCTGATAATAGACCAAGTTACTTTGAGGAATTCATTTTTGGTACTTTTGACTTCGTTTAAGACATTTAGTCTTATTAGACAAATATTGTAATAATCTCGCCCTCATTGTGGAACAGTAGATATAACCTAGGACAAAAAATGCCCAGGTAACTTAATTGGTGCCAAAATAGGTAATGTAGAGTGTATAGTAGACCTGTTTACCGACTTGTTCATCCCCTGACTATGTGAACATACATGAGTTAATATTTAGGTTAATATTTACTAGAAAGTATTCCCTAAAAGTTCAAGTATTTTGAACACATTTTGCTGGTCACCTTAAGGTGAAATTCAATCTAATGAATAACTCTATTGACCCATGAGGCTGTGGAGGTATATTTGAAGTTCATAACAAATAATTTCATACTGGCCACTACGCCTATTGAGTTTATGGTTTTGGAAGGAGATCCGGTGGTCTCAGTTACGGTTTTTATAACTCGAATTATAACTTTGGAGTTAGTTAGTAGTTTAAGGTAGAATATTTGACCAGAAATAGGTGAATTCGGACTTTTTCAAGCCATTTCACCCCTCTGCTTCGTATAATTTTCCTATAATGTCAGTTGCTATAATGTTAGTTCCTATAATGTTAGCTGCTAATACCAAACATAGTTCTTCATAGTCAAATGTGGACCAAAGTAATACTAGTTCTGAAAGATTCAGTCCTCAGTGTAAACACTTTGGGCATGTCCAATCAGAGTGTCACACAAGCTACCAACATGATCTATTGCCGAAAGGGAAAATAAATACACGACTGGACCTGGTAGTAATAGTCGCCTGGTCCTGAACTCCGCTGTTGTTTGTAATGGATGTAATATTCCACGGTATGTGAGAACTGTCTTCCCAAACTGCAAAATGACGTATCATTCAACTCCTCCAGAGACTTCCTCTTCTTCTGTTGAACTTCCTATTACTGAAAGCTCAGATGGAAGCCACTCACTGCCTCTGACTGTCGACACCAATGCCAAGGTAGTAGTATCGCAGAAAAATGACCTCACTGCCCCTTACTCGAGAAAAATGCCGATTTGTACGAGAAAAAGATAACTGATGGTGAATGAAGTTTGTTTTCAGCACGGGTATATACTTGTCCAGTTTGTGTTCCAGGAAGAATCATACAAACAACATTTGTCGCCTTCCATACCTCTTCGAAAACCCCACTTGTCGTGGTTTTTGTTGCAAACACTGATCACGTGATCAATATTCCACAAATGAGATAACTCCAACCTATAGTACGATTACCAATCCGAGGGAAATACTGAGAATGATGCTTGTGTAAGTTTCCTTGACCTGACCTCGAGATGAGACGGAGCAATAAAACTCAATGAAATTGAATGTACCAAGCTCCGAATTATTTAAGAGGAATACAGATATGTCTTCGAAGAAAATAATGCACTTAGTTTTTTTTTCTGAGCATTACATTACATTACATGGATCTAAAATTAAATTAGAGATGTCGTCGAGTAAAGACGTGTGTGCGAGCTCTCTACACTGTAAAAAGTGTAAATCTAAAGTAATCAAAGATATTAAATGTGTGAACTGTGATAGCAGTTTCCACATAAACTGTGCAAAAAGCAGTAAGAGTGTAAAAACTTTCGAAGACAAAAAATATGTAGTGTGTTGTGAATTCAAGGAAACCACCTCAGATATGGATACAGACAAAAAATTCTATGATGCTCTTGAGGATCAACAGGATGAAGAACAAATGGACATACATGTGGTCACATATTTATTGTTGCAAAAATATACTATCATCAAAGAGTTACGTGACAAGATCGTTTCACTCAATAATCAAATCGAACTCTTGAACAAGATAAATGGACAAACATTTCAAGATGACCCTATTCCAAAAGAAATACAGACGAATGGTATAAAAATGGCCTGGAACAAAAAGACAGAAAGAAACAATTCATCAAAAAACCAAATCGACAATGACAATAAAAAGCCAGGGAACTCCCATAAGCAGCTATCAACCGAATTATTGGAGGTACAGTCTCGAATAAAATGTGATGAAATTAATAATCTGACGAATTCAATAAATAAACGAAGTTTTAGTGAAACTCTAGCTTATGGCCAGCAAGGTAGCTCCTCTACTATTGCCCCAAACGTAAAAAAAAGTAACAATGGTAATAATGAAAATTGTGAAAATAATGGAAATAATAGTCAATGGAAAACAGTTAAATATAAGCGCGGAAAACCAGCGAGAAGAATTATTATCGGAAATAATAAGGAGTCCAATATAAAGGGTGTCCCAAAAAACGTAATCCTACATGTCTCCAGGGTGGACCGAGGAACTTCTAGTCAAGGACTGAAGCAACTATTAGCTCCGACATTACCAGAGTTCGGAGTAGAGGAATTCACATCTAGATTTCCATCCTTATACTCATCGTTCAAGGTAACCATAAATGAAAAGAACTTCAAGGCAGCTATGAATCCACGGATCTGGCCGGAAGGAGCTTGTGTCAGCAAATTTTTTCAGAAGAGGACAAGCTCAACTCATGCAGAATAGCCTCAGGTGGAATCAATGTGAGTGAGAATTATGACCTTTCATTATTGAACATACAGTGTCTCAACCAAGAAAAACTGGACAATATCATTACAGATTATTTTGACTATCATAACCCTAAATTCATTTGTCTGACCGAAACATGGTAAATGGCTGAAAATATAAGCTATTATCACTTTCCAAACTATTGCTTAACCAACTACTTCTGTAGAAAAAATAATAGGGGTGGCTGCGTGAGCATATGGTCCAAATCCAATTTGAATGTAATACCTTTGGATCTTCACAAATTTTGTGACGAAAAAAATATAGAAATAACAGGTTTATCATGGGAGTATTTAGCTGGTATAAAATATATAATACTAACTTGCTACCGATCTCCATCCGGTATTTTCGATATCTTTGCTACAGATCTAAATTCTCTATTAGACAATATGTTTAGCAAAAATGTATTGATGATCCTGAATGGTGACTTCAATCTGAATTCACTAGGAAAAAATGATGTAACAAAGTTTTCTAATCTACTGGCATCGTATAATCTCAGACCTAGGGTTAAAGAGCCAACCCGTGTCTGTTCTTCAGCACAAACAATTCTTGACCAAATCTATAGCAATAATTCAGACAACGACGAACATATAGTCCTGGACAACAACATATCAGATCACCGAACAATATTTTACTCCTTCAGTGTGAGAAATCCGATATACCTGAAAATAACACCTTATATACTTCCAAGAGAGTACTAAGTGATTCCAACATCAACAACTTCATAACGGAACTGAAGAATGAAACATGGGCAGACGTATATGAGGCAACAAACATTGAAACGAAATTTAACATATTTCACGACAAAGTGATGTATCACTTTGATCAACGATGTCCACGAAAAACGGCTGAAATCTTTAAAAATACTGAAAATGGGAAAGAATGGATTGATGACAGCATCAAACAATCGAGCAAAAACTTGAAATACCTGTTTTATGCTCAAAAAAAAGATTCAAATTTGAAAGAAACATATAAAATCTCAAAAAGAGAGCACAATGAGCTCGTTAAAATCACGAAAAGCCAATTTTATCACAACAAAATATATATTTCTCCCAACATTGAGTAAACTACATGGAGTGTTATTTCTATTCTGAACGGAAGATCTTCCACGAATAAAAACATTTGTATTAAACTGAATGATGAAGAAACTGAGGACCCACAAATAATATCCGAAGCCTTCAATAACTTTTTCATACAGGCCCTTTATGATACCATCAATAAAATCAACACAAAAGGAAAATCTCCAAGCACTTCTCAGATGAGTATAGCTACCAGTATTTTTGTATAAAATGTCACAGAGGAAGAAATTAGGGACATCATAAAATATAAACTAAAGAAAAAACATTCTTGCGGTCCTGATGAAATATCAGGTTATTTGATTAAAAAAATTGCTGATTACATCATCGAACCCCTCACTCATATAATAAACATATCTTCTCAAGAGAGTATGTATCCCACCAGATTGAAGAATGCACTAGTCACCCCGATTTTCAAAAAATCAGGCCCGCATAATTTAGAAAATTACCGGCCAATCACAGTGCCTCCCGTACTCTCGAAGATTCTCGAATATTCTATGCTTTCTCAACTCCTCAACTTTTTGAATGTGAATAACTTACTTCATCCCGATCAACATGGTTTCCGTACTCTTTTTATGGAAACATTATACAATCTATTGAATCTGGACAAAATCCAACAGGAGTCTTCTGCGATCTTTGTCGAGCTTTCGACTGTGTAGTACACGGAAAATTGCTTGATAAACTTTATCTCAATGGAATAAGAGGTAAACCTTTCGAATGGTTCAGTTCCTTTCTTGAAGGAAGAATCCAGCGGGTAAAAATCAATCACACCAACAATATTGAAACAATAACTCATGTCTCAAATCCACAACAAAATAACATTGGTGTTTCCCAAGGGTCCGTCCTAGCACCTATACTCTTTATAATTTAAATAAATAAACTGCCAACTGTTCTGCCAAGAGCCTTCACCTGTTTGTATGCTGATGATGCTACCCTGCTTTTCTGTGATGAATCCGCAGTAGAACTTCAAAATAAAATTAACAACACAACTGATGCCCTACATAGTTGGCTGAGCAACAACTCTCTGTTTCTCAATACGTCAGAAACAAGTTTTACTACTTTTCATACCAGGCAAAACACCAATCCACCTTCCCTGGACCTGAACATCTGCGGCACACCTTTCGAACATAGTACATCTTCCAAATTCTTAGGTATCATAATCGACAACGATCTTAGCTTTAAATCACATTGCAATAATCTGACTAGCTCTCTACACTCCAAATGCCACCAAATTAGAATCCTCAAACGCTTTTTGGACAAACCTAGTTTGCTCCTATTTTATCACGCCCAGGTAGAATCAAGAATTTGCTACGCAATTACAATATGGGGGAGCTCCCCAGCAGCGAAAGACGTATTCATCGCACAAAAGCGAATAATACGTTGCCTTGCAAACGTCTCCCAGCAGACGTCATGTCAAGATCTTTTCAAGAAACTTGGAATTCTACGACTTCCTGGTCTTTTTATCTTGGAAGCCATAACATATATTCACGCGGATAAAAAAAAGGTTTCCCACAAACAACCAATATCACAATTATGATACGAGGAAAAAAAACGACTTCCATTTACCACCCTCATATCTCACCATTTCTCAAAAATCACTGAACGTAATAGGACTGAGATTATACAATGTACTTCCAAATGAGCTGAAAGTAATAGAACAGACGCATATTTTCAGAAAAAATAGCAAAGCATTTTTATTGGGCATTACTCCATACAACCTTGATGAATATTTTGAATTTTTTAAATGTTTTATTTTATTTTATTGTTATAACAAACATTTTGCCTGAAACATGTTCACATTTATAATTGTTCAGATATTTATAATATTTTCATCGATTTTATGAGTTGATATCGTTGATGTGTGTCTCATTTTATCTATATTCAACTATGTATTGTATTTTATGAATAACTTTATTTATACATGTACTTTGTTTTGACTTGTCCTATAGCTTTATGAGATCGCATTTGGATCAATAAACTATCTATCTATCTACGAAACGCTAATTGCAGTACCCACTTACCGCATGTTACCTGAAAAATTCGGTATTCTGAAATAAGAGGCCGAGTCCTTATTGGAAAAACATATAATGGAAGATAGCAATTCACCCCATGCCCCACCCACCGTTTTAGTTGCCAAAAAGATGGTACATTCAGGATATGTGTAGGTAACTTTCATCCAAATAGTGTGACCGTGTCGGTGAGGTAACCGCCTCCCAGAATGGGTGACTTAATGCACGCCACCACCAGAATACTATTCCTATTCCTATTCTATTCTCGATCTGAAAAGTGTGTATCATCAGTCTCAGGCTGGTATGGCGATCAGTCTCATAGCTGGTTATCCAAATCTATTCTCACAATGAAAAATGACAAATTCATATGGACCCAACAACAAGCTTTAAAAGACTCAAAGAGCTGTTATCCACTCCACATATATAACGTCAAGTAGATTAAGAAAGTCGTTCACCTAGAACACGCATTCCAGGACTGTTTCGAAAAAGGCGATTGAGGGCTAGTACTGACACACACTCTCAGTTGAGCTTGTGCTGGTTTCACCATCAAAATTTGCCCCATGCCGCTATGGATCATAGCAATTCCCTCTACTTCGTTTGAAAGCGCAGCAACAGATAAATCGACTGTTTCTCTAGGCAAATCACATGTATTTGTTCTACGACATTTCCTATATGATGTAGTCCCTTGCTGTTCCGATACCTCTATGCCTTATCCAAGGAAAGGGCCAGCCACCTGAAAGCCCCAGGAATCCGGCAACATCTGAAGCTGCTCAACATTCCCACAAGTAGTTTTCTGTCTCACCTTCTGAGACATAAGAGGCTCCAACAAGAGGCTTTAGCCACCATCTCATGTACAACATATTTTATAGGACGGGATATGGAGAGGCTGAAGAACCATATCGACCTCCTAAATCTACCACCATCTCCACTCCTAGTTACTCCTACCAGGACGGCAGACACCAGTGGTAGACTGAGAGTTGACAGTGTTTTTTCTTCCACCTTAGTTATTCTCACGAATAATTGATGTGAAAGAAGCGGATGAAAGTGAATTCAGTGCTCCATTTATTTCCCAGCGCCATTATGTCATACGGCCAGTGCTCCGTTCCAGTTATCATATTTTCATGAAATAATGATATTCCCATTTATTTAGAATATATTTACCAGCAGAGTTTGATATTTACATTCTGTACATCTGAGCTACACTGACGAGACAAACCTATCGATGTTGAATTCAATAACATGCCAACGTAGCACAGTACCTTAGAAATGATAGATAGATAGTTCATCTCCTTTCTGCCATATTACATGAAGATAAGTCATATGAGTACAATATCATTCAGAAATATTCATAGTTTGATAATACAATACTATATAGAATTTTCCAGGCTGGTTGAAGATAGATGAGTGGGATATAGAATAATTTTGAGGAGACTAAGTTTATTTGAAATTCAGATACGTCATTTGAACGATTTGAAATTGGGATTTTTTTAAGTTCAGTATATAATTTTTCCAGAGATTTGCTTTTTGGTGATTCGGGCAGTGGGTTGTGGAGATGACTCCCGCTATGTTTCGGAGATTTTTTGTACTCCATATGATGGAACTTTCCCATGGAAAAATTTTGATTTCTGGTAGTGCATTTGTTGATTTCCGAGAATTTCTTGAAGTGGTGTTTGCTTTTGTGGACGTGACACAATATTTTCCATCTGCAATTACAGGTTACTGTCAATATTCGATGTCGATCTCAGTAGCTTGGATCCAAAATAGTATGTTGTTACTGATTGTTGAGAATGCCAGAGCACAGAAGACGTTAGACCTTGTTCATGGAGATATTTTTTGAGGGAGAATGTGGCAAAATACGTTTTTCGACGCTTGTTACGAAGGTTATTTATTTGGTTGTCCCAAGATAATTTCGAATCAATAACGGTGCCGAGAAAAATGAGAGAGTTGACTGCCTGTATATTTAAATTACCAAATGGTATAATCAGGTCAATGGTCGTTGATTTATATTTACCTGTGAATTCCATATAACTGGATTTCTGCAGGTTTATTCACACCATAGCGAAAAACAACTGCTATTTCAATTCAATGGGTAACCTCCTCATGATAGTTTCTTGAGACAACCACCGCCGTGTCGTCAGCATATATAATTGCTTCTCTCTCGAAACATACAGGTAATTTGTTTATATACCCCAAGAACAGCAGCGTCTCAGAACAATGCCCTGAGCTGTTCCTAGTTCAGGGTTTATTCGCCTGAATATGTATTGTTTACATCAACAACGAACGACGATTTTGTGTGAAACCAGTCATTGATAGAGTCACATCTATTACATTAAGATTTGTTTTCAAGATTAGTAGAATATGATATTAAAAGCCCTTGACCCATCGAAAAATATAGCAACTGCGAGAGTCTCTATTTAGGATGTCGTGAATATTTTGTATTGAATCAGATGGGGCAGTTTCTGTTGAAGAGCTCGAACGAAACCCAAGTTGATGTGGTGATTGTGATTTTTATTTATAGAAAAGTTTGATCAGCTTTTTGTGCATTACTTCCTCCATAATTCTGGAAATTGGATCCGAGACACAAATAGATCTGTAGTTTTCTACCAGTGTCGGATCACGTTTCTTAGGGATCGGTGTACACTTTGAAGTCCGGAAATCTTCCTACTTCAACTGAGTGATTCATTAAGTGAGTTAGATATGGTATTAGTTCATGCACACATTTTCTCAGGAGTGATATCAAGTCAAACCTACAGATTTTTTGGTTTTTAGATATCTTATGATATTTTCGATTCTATGTATTTCGAAATGTGTGTAGAGAGGGTTTCATAGTCGTACAACAGGGAGGAGTTGTATCAGATAAGTTACTTCTTACCAGGTCAATAGCAGATTTTGAAAATAATTTCAGAAAGATATCAGCTAGTTTTTCAGAATGATCTGTTGTTTCATTGTTTAGTTTGATATGCATATCATAACTGTACATTTTTTGTTTGTTTAATTTGGTGTTGACTATTTCCCATAACATTTTGAGTTTGTTTTTTGAGTTGTGATTGGTTCTCTCCTTTCGAATTTGGATGTTCAGAGTATTTCTCATGGTTTTGTATTTGGACTGTATGCTATCATCAGCTGGGAGTTTTCGAAGCCAGTTGAGTTGGGTTTAACCATATTGTTTGATATTTAGTTTTTTTTTGGATGAGGGGTCTGAAAACACAATAAAAATGTTGCCAAATATAGTTGAACACTTTGTTGATATCCCTTAGTGAAAAGATCTTTGAATGCAGATACCGCTCCTGGGTGTGGAATTCTTTCTGGCACACACACACACAATGTGTCTGGTTTGGAGGGAAATTCAATGATTTGTTCAATATGATTTGAGAAACCCAAATCCAGACTTCCAACATGAAATAATTCTTGCAGATTAGATATTATTTGAGATGAATTGATTTTTCCATCGGTAGAATAAATCATTATTGAGGGCTGAGGAGTATGACTGTTCAGTTGAAAAGATTCTATCATATCAAAAAAAGTTTTTGTTTCATTAGAGTTGGAGTTCGAGATCTCCACTTGACAGTGCGAAATTTAGTGAGAGCATACCTTAGAAGATTTTCTAATTCATTCAGAACCTCATAAAAGACTGATAATGACGGTCTATTAGTGGAAAATAATGAGCGGGTGTCACCTCCCCAACCTACCTCGGAACAATCGAAGCCTATTTCACTAGAATATTTTCGAATGATATGGAATATTTCTAATGAACATATTATGTCAGCAATGTGGAAATACCTTTGGGATCAATAAATCACCGAAGAAAAAAACATTTTATTCAGCATACACATATATTCAGGTTAGTACAGCGAAATGGAGAACCTCTGCTGGGGATTTAGACTTTCCGACGCCAAATTTAGATAAATGTATAGTTATTTTTTATCTTTTTCGAAGTGCTCGCAACTTATGATATTTACAGTTAAGGTGTCAAATGTTTTTCCCAACTATCAGGTATTCAACAAATTTTCAAATTTCTGAACATTTTAAGTCGGTAAACTGGAATCGCTCTTGATATAAGAAAGTCAAAAGTGACTTGGGTGACGTTTTCAATTTGGAGGAATGATAAGAATGAAAATACCTGCAGCATACGATGGCACTGAATATTTGTTGTTCCAAAATCTTACAAGGTTTCCAAATTTTGAATATTAGTTCGAAAATCCAGAGGTGTATATTCGATGGGAAAATGTCTTATATTCAGAATTACCACTGAAAGCAAGTCATCGAAGATTTCAAAACACATTTTGTTATCTCCTCCTTATCATTTTTGAGGAGTGTATTATTTATATAAGCTCATCGGAGTTTCTGGCACATAATTCCTCTTGAAAATTTGAAATGAAAATTCAATTTTAACTTGTCATGTCCTTATCAATTTGGCCGTATTAGTGTCTCATTTGCCAATTTTTTTGGAGGTACTGGATATAAAAATAATTAATAAAAAACCTTTTTTAAGACAACATTTTATTCAATTGAATAAAATATTTTCGCATCAATGATTTAAATTTACTGACGCGACAATGGAAATTTGAGAACACCAATGTTCTTTGAGAATCACCAGAACAAAAGTAAGATAAAAATCCTTTCGATGTTTTTTTAGAGATATCACTAAAGATGGAAAGATATATTTCATTAATTCATTTTGCTAGACGACATGCACATGAAACAAGTCATTTATGATAATAATTTATTCATTGGCAACAAATTCAATCAATTCCTCTAGTATGAAAGCCATGACAGCTAACTCTGACATGAACAAATAATATAAACTATTTAACAAAGAATTAAACCGACAAAAATAAACTGAAAAGCAAAAAAATAGAATGAACGTTCTTAATAATAACTGAGCTCCTGAACTAATGTGAGTAACTAATCGTAAAATGATGGCAGCGAGATGCACGGCGGCATTTTGATTATTTCTTCCAAGTAATATTATGATCTTCGTTGATTGTTAGTTTGGCGCCGACTCAAAATTAGTTCTCCACATCAGTTTGGGAGCTCAGTTATCATTGAAAAGGTTAATCTTATTTTTTGCTTTTCAGTTTATTTTTCGTCGGTTTACTTTTTTGTTGAAAAATTTTTCTTTTTTCTTTTTTGTGGCTTAAATCCACTCATGACTGCCTACCCAATTGACTTCAGGTATCCATTATGTTGTAGTGTTATCAGAACTATATATACAGGGTGTCCCAAACTCGATGTTTCTGGAGAACGGAACACAGGATAATTTTGTAAATTTGGTTCCGTGGGTAATTGGTTCTGCTCTATCGATCTAAAATATTTTCAGCACTCCGGCGTTGTCGTTTATATTGAAAAGTAGCAACAACTTTGATATTTTGAATGAGACACCCTATATATTATTGCATGTTTTGGTTTGATATTGTTTCACGATCATTTGTGTATGATACTTCCCTATACCTATCTCAAGTAGTTTTCGAGAAATTCATTAGTTTCCTTATTTTTTTTTGCAAAATTTAGGCTTCAATTGAATGTTTATAACTGCGGTATTATCATTACGAGGAATTGGAAAAAAACTGGCGGTACAGATATTAATTGATGGATTGAGGGATATCGGGATATGAAGGACCCTCAGATTAACAAGATTCAAGAAATGCGGAGAAGCTCTAGTTCATTCTTCGGAAGTAAAAGCGACCCTTAGTTCCTTAATGCCAAAAGTGAGAGCTGTATCGATCGGAAGAGCCACCACAGCCGGATACGAAGTCATAGCATGAAGCAGATGTTTAGTAAAATATTAGAAACATTGGAGCCCAGGAATAGCAGCACTATTAACAAGTGGGAGAAAATTTCTTCAAATGAGGAAGAAGCGGACATTTCAAGAGAGATTTAGGGCACCACTGCGATCGTCATCTCCTGCCAGGACACCCCCACGTTCCTACTCACCTTCCAGGATAGGACCATCTAGAGAGTAACCGGACGGATACTGAGGAAACAAAATTCATCCAGAATATCGGAGCGCATGATGGCTTGCGATAACGAAGCCCCCAAGGTCATCTACGCCTACAGGATAAGAAGAACCACCGATAGTTTGACCATCAGAGGACAAGTAAACCAAAGAGATGTCATATGCACTATAGACACTGGTGCCTCAATTTCTCTGGTCCGCAGCGGTATCCTAGAACCGTAAACCGTGAACCGCTTACATTCACTTCCATCCTACGAACCGTCACCAGAGAGAATGCACCGATACGAGGGAAACAGAAATCACATTAACCTTCGGAAAACTACTAATAATAGAATTAGTTTTAGAGGCAGATAGAGAAGACGACTTCATTTCTCGACAGTGAGCAGAAAACTTTGAAATTTGGACGAAAATAATTCACTTTAACAACACCATCCGAAAGGGGACATTCTGTGAAATTGCGGTAAGCCAAAACTGTCAGGATATCTGGTTCAGTTGGAAGATCGTTGAGGCACGATTGGGAGAAGACCCTGGGTGCTACGTTGGAATTGTACAGTCATGTGAAGATCCCCCTGGTGAATCATTACTTGCGCGAGCACTCATTTGGACAAAACAGGACATCCCTGTGAGAATTGCCAATGTATTTTCTGATGGAATAACAGCCCGAAGCCAGTTGAGTGGGTAGCAGATTTCGAAACAAGCGGATATCTGGACAGAAAAGGCACAGCTGATGACATACTAAGAACCATAGGGAAATCCTCGGAATATTTGTCACCGAAGGAATACGAAGCCGCCATGAGATTCATTGCCAATGAAATTGACGTATTCAAGTCCGCAGGGTGACCACCAACAGGTCGAACCAACTTACCGGTCAAGCTCATCCAATTCGACAAACACCAAGAAGATAACATTTGCCAACCAACGGGAAGTGGAAAATCTTGTCTAAAAAATTACCAGAGATGACGTTATCAAGGAATCATCGAGTCCATGGTGCGCCTCGGTGGGACTGGTTTCCAGAAAGGATGGAACTACAAAATTCTTTGTGGATTATAGGAAATTGAATGACGTCACAAGAAAGAACAGCTACCCATCATCCAGAATGGACAATACACTGACCACATTAGCAGGCTTACAATGGTTTTCAACACTGAACCTGAAGAGCGGAAACTGGCTTATGGGCATATATGAAGACGACAAGGAAAAGACTGCGTTAACTATTGGTAGCGGGCTGTATCAGTTCACCTTTATGTTTTGCTGTAATGCTCTGGCGACCTTCAAATGGTTGATGGAGCTGATATCGCGTGGAATCACTTGTATACTTGCCTGTTATATCTGGATGATATCATGGTTGTTGGAAGGAATTTCGAAGGACATCTGTCCAACCTGCGTGGTGGTTTCAGACGTTTGAGGAATGCCAATCTAAAACTGAATCTTCAGAAGTGCTCCCTATTCCAGAAGCCAGTGAATTTCTTGAGCCGCACAGTCTCGGCAGATGGAATTCAAACGAATAAATAGAAAATACAGGCAATTCGAAACTGGCCGAGACCAAAAGATCAGCCCGATAGATTCAACCGAACCATGGAAGAGCATCTTACATCGAATGGGCTGAAATAGACACCTTCCACTATTTCTGATGACATATAAAGCAGACGTCCATGACTCAACCAAGCTTACCTCGCCTATTTCGAGGAGTTTGACAATTCTCACTATAAATAGGGTATCTAAGCTACTGAACAACGATGGGAAAGTGTATTGAGCTAGAAGAAGACTATGTAGAGTCGAGTACTACCCTTATATAAATCAAATAAAAAAAAACAGTAAAAATATAATAACTGAAATTCATAGCTAACGGAATGAATCGCAGACGTTCACCATACATTTTTGAAGACGTCACAGAAAATAATCTTGAAAATCATACCCCGCAGAAACTATATATAGGTAGTCGACTGAAATATGGGATATTACTCACAGAAGCAGAAGCTCTGGATGCCCGTCGATTATACTGCAAGATTCTTCATCAATATACATCTAAGTGAAGATCATCAACTTTATTTCAAATTTCAAACCCCAAATTACAACAATACTCACAACAAACCACAAGCTCAATACCATCACAAAAACAAGCACAAGCACGAACGCATACAGCTCAAACATGAAACACGCATCAAATTCAAAACAACAACTATTCCAAGAGTTAATACACGGAAATGTCAAAGATCATTCACTTACTTCTGTCCAGCCTTATATGCTGATATACCCACGACTCATGCATAATTGAGTCGTCCGACTTGTTGGAAAAAGGAAAAAAAATTGTCCGCATACGCATCCGAGAGAAAAAATACACCGAGCAATTGATAGGAAAACGTGAAATGAGATCCACTATGCCTCCATTTTCGTAAATATGTAACATGCATATTAGATTGTACATGAACATATTCTAGCAGTAATATATATGTGAAAAAAGGAGCCCATGCACGGAGAAAACTTGTTCTTTGGCGCTCTGTATTTATTCACCGCTTTTTAGTATGAGTGATAGTTATATCTCAGATTCTACATGTGAAACTGGCAAATAAAAAAAATCAATTGATAGCTGGCATTGCTGTATAGTCATGCTTCAGTTTATAAACGTCTTATTAGGTTACCAAACAACGGTATGTCTTATGATCATAAGACACAATGTCTTATGAGTCATGAAGCACTGCATGATTTTTTCCTTATCTACTCATAGAATTCGCTGAATTCCTTCTCGTAGGCTAACTTAGACTCTGCTGGCAAAAAAATCAAACTTGCTTCTCGAGCATTTTTCAATAATTATGGTGGTAGGCTATTTTTTCCACTGTAGATAATTAAAACTGGTCTTGGAATTACAAATGCAATTGACTAACAATCTGAACTCATAAAATCAACCAACCCATATCATAACCTTCTCGAAGAACATATTTTATGAATTTTCTGCAATTGCCATAAACATCAATTATTCCCTCAGTTGAAAAAAAGCTGCACTCATACAATGAACAACTATGAGGGCTTCGAATATAGAATATTAAAAGTGATATACTGTCGTTATTGAACTTGTGGATTTTTATTGTATGAAAGTTGAAAATGGAAATCATATGAGTAACTAACTGATTACATCAGAGAAGACCACTTTGGCCTTTCCATAGTTCTATGTTCTAGCTCACGAAATAATGAGTTGTTGATCAATTGTCAGTTTGGAATAGTGATTATCATTTCAGAATCTTGTTTCCATGAACTCGAGCAATAGACATTCTTATCCATTCTTATAGAATATGGAGTATGTATAGATTTGTTACAATCGACTCAATCAGTGATCAAAAAATAAAAATTGCATTTTTGACCTCTACACAAAATTCTATTCAGTGTTATTGACAGTATAATGGTACATTTTGAGGCGACTGGAGACGAAAAGTCAGCGGAATTTTAGAATTTCCAGGTATTGTTATATAACCACGCGTATTTGAAAATCACAGCAGTGAATGACTTTCGCGTAATCTCCCAACACCTTTATAGATTACAATAGCATCTTGCTATTGCAAAAACTGTCCAGATATATTTCTTTGAATTTGTGGACAATATACGTAAGTTGAAGAAATATAACAGACTCTGTGAAAGAATCATATTTTCTTCGCTTTGGAAAGAGGTTGGGTCTACAAGATAAACAGTGGGTGCCACATGACGTATACTGTTCAGGGAACGCATTTGGAATTGAAACAAATTCAGTAATGTCGTTAACAAATTTTCAAGCAACGTTCACAATCCTGATTACAGAAAAGTAATCGAAGAAATGTTGAACAATTATGAAAATTAAGGTTATACTATGAGTTTATAAGTTAATTTCTCAAATTTTCACACTGATAGATTTCCAAAAAAACTTGAAGACTACAGTAAATAACAAGGTGAACGGTTTCGAAAAGATGGAAAGAAGATATCAAGGCTATTGAAACGCCATTATGATGCTAGACTATTGTTGGGTGACAAAGAGTTCACCAAAAAATCAAAGCGATTTAAAGAAAAAATTGCAATAGCGTGGATTTTATTCATTTTTTTTTGTTCTTTTATATTGATTAAATAATTGAAACTTTCAATATATATATATTTCATTCAATCGGGAATTCAAACTTATTTTCATTCAAATTACAAAATTATCTGAATCTGTTGATTGTGACACGGTGCACATCATGGAAGTATCATTTTATATAACATTCAGTACTATTAAAACGATTACCAACCATTCACTAGAAAAAGTGCTACAGTTACTTCAACGTTTTTTCTCATATTAGTTAATCTGACATAAATATTACGTCAACCATTTTCAAACTGGGCATCGTACTGAATGTTGAAAAAACGTAAATTCCACATTAACCATTTTATATTTGTTGTCATGCTTCTACGAAGTTTGCATCGACTTCCCAGATACCTTGTACTTTCGAACTTCATAATTTAGTTATTTTTCTTTTTCGGTAATAAGTTTCTTTCTCTACCTGCTAACCCATCAAGCTATCGGTTTCCATCCCGACTCATCAAATTTCACATAGACTTAGCAAACCTCCTTCAGAGTGAAAACTCATCAAACTATCGATCTCCGCAAATAACGATGCAACTTCATTATTTGCGGAAAGTGACCCTCAACCCTTTGAATTCCGATATATGCTTCCTCCACATCAAGGCAAGTGGGGTCATTTGATGTTGGCAGGAGGTCCCTCAAGATTCCACTGACCAAAACAGTGGCTGAATTTAATCTCACGCTCTGTGAATTTGTACAAACTCAGCGACCGCAGACCATTGTTTGCGAGTAATAATACAATTCGCCTTCGACTTTCGACGTACAATGATATTTCGGTAATGCCATTACAATTGGACAAGTGCTAGTTTGCGGGTTTTAATCAAGTTGAAAGCATATTCGAGTTTGCTGCCGTTTGTTGTGCAACTCGCATACAGCAAATTATCCGCGGTCAGTTTGGAGTCTGCTTTGAAGGGCCCGAATGCAAGAGAACAATCCGTCGTTGAGGTGTTAGTCTGTAATTTACTTCCGGCGAAGGCTACCAACTTTCCGGAACAAGACAAGGAAGCTGATTGTGGATGACTATCGTTAATTCAATTTCACGAACTAGGAAACAACGATATAACGGTACACTCCACCATTTCGTTATAAGTGGATACTAATATCCTATTTGTGGTTTATGAAGATCGTATTTTATGTCGTACCACATCTCGAAAACGATACAAAGTTGATTAAATGATGCAAAAGTTGCCTATTTTGGTGAACAATGAAACGATGTTCCCAAATCGGGAATATAAATACCAGTTATCAAAATACACGGGGAAAACAGAAATGGCCCGTTTTCTATTCTTGCGCCAGCGTCACCATTTTCAGGAATATGGTAATGCGTTCAGAAAACTTTTTTCTCTGTTTCAAATTCCATTTGATCTGCTGTGCTGTGATTTTCAATACGATGTTTTGTTCTTTGAGGGCAAACCATTCCATTTTTCCGAATGCGGACCTGTATTTTCTGAATGAATTTAGGTAGTCATTATCTTACCCAGTTGTTTCTTATCTGGTATTTCTTCTACATTTCTGCCCATGAATTCCATCATCAAGGTCCAAACAATGAAAATTCGATAACCATTTTTTTATTCATTTTGCTCTTGCTTTTACCGGCAAAAGGCAATATTTCACTTTGAATTACATAATAAACTCGAAACTATTCGATATTAAGATGGGAAACCATGAAAATAACAAAGAACAACAATTGATATTATTATTTCAGTCTGCCGACGTCTGATAAGTTATTCAAATTGACGCTCACTATTCCTCAAATACATTTTGGATCTGAAAATGGTATGTTTCTGTCAATTTTGAAGCATTCGGAGACCATGTATGCTCGTCTTGTTGAACCTTTCAACTCTCCCACATTCTCGAAAGTTGGACTGAACACTTTGTCCTTGATGAAACTCTGTAAAGAATAATCAAGAAGGGTGGGTTCGGGTGAACACGGTGGCCATTTGATGGCCCGTTATTTCCAATCCACCTTTCCGGCGTGGTCCTATTGAGAAATGTTTCACAAAGTCTTCTGCGATGCGGTGATGCACCGCCGTGTCAGAAATATTCCTATTACCTAAGGACATTCCGAAGAGAATGTCTCAAAAAGTCACCCAGAATCTCCGATAGGAACTCAAGGTATCGGGTTATTCACTATAAATTACCCATCCCTTATCATCGCTATTATTGCCTCTAGAAAAGAAGTTACATGTAAAAGTTTTGTGGTTATGACTGAATTTTGATAAAATGCATTCGAATAAAAAAACTAAAAAACACGCTGTTATAGAAAACCAGACACAAAAATAGAAAATAAGAAAAAAATTTATTTTATTAAAAAAAAAGCGTGGGGTGCATGGTATCGCCTCGGTGTGTAATGTATTATATAATTATTGATACCATGCACCCCACGCTTTTTTTTAAATAAAATAAAAAAAATTCTCATTTTCTATTTTTTTGGTCTGGTTTTCTGTAAAAGCGTGTTTTTTAGTTTTTTTGAACTATTATTTATTTCCTACTGTTTAGTGTGGTTTATTTATAAAAGCGTGTTTTTTTTTAAACAATTATTTTTATAATTTTTTTGCAAATTAAAAAATGAAATAATCCTATCAAATTAGGTAATCATAATCTCCGACCCCAAAAACCCCCACATACCAATTTTGAATGGAACCAGACCATAATCACAAAAATCGGCCACCATTTTGAAGCCGCCATCTTGAATTTTTCAATTATCACAAAAGAATCATAATATTCGACCCCAATAACCCTCAAATACAAATTTTGAATAGAATCGGAACTAATCACAAAATTCGGCCGCCATTTTAAAGCCGTCATTTCGAATTTTCCAATTTTCACAAAAGAATCATAACACTCGACCCCAAAAACCCCCACATACCAATTTTGAATAGAATCAGACCATAATCACGAAACTCGGACGCCATTTTATAGCCGCCATCTTGAATTTTTCAATTTTTACAGAAGAATCATTATCTCCGACCACGAAAACTTTCAGATACAAAATTTTAAGCGAATCGGACCATAATCACAAAACTGGGCCGCCATTTTAAAGCCGTCATCTTGAATTTTCCATTTTTTACAGAAGAATCATAATATTCGACCCAAAAAACTTCCACATGTCAATTTCGAATGGAATCAGACCCTAATCACAAGAATCGTCCACCATTTTGAAGCCGTCATCTCGATTTTTCCAATTTTGACAGAGGAGTCATAATCTCCGACCACAAAAGCCTTGGATACTAATTTTGAGACGAATCGGACCATAATCACAAATTTCGTACGCCATTTTGTTTTTTCTCTACACAAACATGTCTTAATGCATTGTCACCGGAATTATGTACACTTGCCAAATTTCAAATCATTCGGAAGTCTGGAAGTGGGTCAAAATCGCGCCCAAAGGAGTCGGTTACAAACAAACAAACAAACAAACAAACAAACAAACAAACAAACAAACAAACAAACATACAAGTGAAGCTGATATAAAGCGTGTAAAATACAGTAGCCTGCAGATTTCAGGGGATAAATAGAAACTCCTTAGAAGCTTTTATTTAGTTTCACTTGTTAGTTCGTTCGTTAGTTAGTTTGGGTCAAATCTTGCAAGTGAATTTCGACCGACTTCTAATCAGTCGATTAACTTGAAATTTGGTAGGTGTTCGAAATTTGGGTGACAATGCATTATGGAATTTTTTTAGGGAAAAATCAAAATGGTGGCTCAAAGCTGGCGGACGAGGTTGGTAATTATGATCCGATTTGATTCAAAATTGGTATGTAGAGGTTTTCGTTATCCGAGATTAGGCATTTTTTGTCAAAATGGCGGAAGAGTTTTGTGATTATGGTCTGATTTGATTCAAAATTGGTATGTGGGGGTTTTCGGGGTCGGAGATTATGAAATTGTTCGTCAAAATTCATTAATTCAGGATGGCAGGGGATGAATAGATTTCAGGGGATGAATGGAAACTTTTTAGAAGCTTTTATTCAGTTTCACTTGTTAGTTTGTTCGTTAGTTAGTTTGGGTCAAATCTTGCAAGTGAATTTTGACCAACTTCTAATCAGTCGATTAACTTGAAATTTGGCAGATGTTCATAATTTGGGTGACAATGCATTATGGAATGTTTTTAGAGAAAAAAACAGAATGGTGGCTCAAAGCTGGCGGACAAGGTTTATAATTATGATCCGATTTGATTCAAAATTGGTATGTAGAGGTTTTCGTGGTCCGAGATTAGGCATTTTTTGTCAAAATTCATAAATTTAAGATGGCGGAAGAGTTTTGTGATTATGGTCTGATTTGATTCAAAATTGGTATGTGGGTTTTTTGGGGTCGGAGATTATGAAATTTGTTGTCAAAATTCATAAATTCAGGATGGCAGCCCCAAGACAGACAACAAGATTTGTGATTATGATCCAATTCGATTCAAAATTGGCATGCGGGGGTTTTCGGGGTGTGAGATTATGATTTCTTCATTGAAATTCACTTTGGTGAAATTCGCAAATTCGAAATGGCGGCCCCAAGATGGAGAACGAGTTTTGTGATTATGGTCCAATTTTATTTAAAATTGGTATGCGATGGTTTTCGCGGTCGGAGATTTTGAATTTTCTGTCAAAATTCATAAATTCAAGATGGCTCTCCAAGCTGGAGGACGAGTTTTCTGATTATGGTCATAAGTTTACCAAGTTTCAAATTTTTTCCTTTAGGAATTTTGGAGAAAACAAATCAAATATTAATTTTTCTCCTACTTTCGACACCCTTGTATCTCAGAGGGGATGCATTTTAGGACATACCTTGATGGCAACTTTCCACCTCGAAATGGGATGTGGAATGTATAGTCGGAGTTTGTTGGTATTATTCTGACTCAACCTGTATATAATTTTTCACTATCAAATGCGATATGTTTGTATCTGAAACCGATAAAAAAAACTCCTTGATATGGATTCGAACCCGAGCCCCCCTTGTGAGGAACTGACGCGCTAACCACTAGTCCACGTATATTGTCGTTGATGTTATGAAAATAATGGTTTTCACTTATTCATTGCCTCACTTGAGAACCCCAGGCTTTTCAGTATGCTGAGAAGGGTATATTTCAATCAAAATATCAAATCACTGCAATAATGAGTTGAGAATCCCTTATTTAATCAATTTTGCATTTTCTGTTTTCGCAAATAGGGATTGAATGCGTTGACGTTGGTTCTATCAACAGTAAAAACACAAGAGCTTTTTTTTTATCCGATAAATTTCTTTTTGTAACGAAATAATTTTGCCAATCAGTAATTTTACGAGAAAAACTGACATGACAAAATCGCAAGATCGAAGGTCGAAACTTCCCCAAAACGACTCATGTTGTAATGTTTCAGTATCAATTATCAACAATACTTGAATAACTGACAGGGCAGACATTAAAGTGACGTAAGCATACTAGATGTAGACGCTTAAGAGGAACAGGCGTTTTCATCGATGATTAAAAACGATGCACCTTTTTTATCGCTGTCAAAATGACAAAACAGTCATCGTTAAATGACACATTTTATATAGGAGTTGATTTATCAGTTTTAAAACAGCGAGAAAACGCTTTATCACTGTAAAACTAATCTGATTGGCTCTCTGTTTGAAATTTCGGTCATTTGATTGTCTCAAAAATCATGAGGAAAAACATTCAAATTTCCCGCAAGCGGAACACCAGTTCGGATGGTTTCGTACACTTTCAGAATGGTATGAGCAAGAGCTGGATGGTTGTCACACCTACTCGTATATAATAGAAAGAGACAGATAGAGAGACAGAAAGTGGCATGGAGGGAGTATAACGTTTTTTTCTTACGTTGCACTTTCTATCAGTCGACACCTACCGCAAGCCACAAGGAACTTCGTTCCAATAAAACTGGATGTCTGTTTGTGTTGGTGAGCTCATAACGTGAGAACGGTTGGACCGATTTGGCTGAAATTTTTCGGAAAAATGGGATAACGAACGGAAAAACGAAATAACGGGGTGACGGAATATCAGCGTTACGGAATATCGGGATATCGGGAGAAAGCGATAACAGGATAACGGGAAAACTGGATAGTGAGGAAATGGTACAACAAGAAAACGGGATAACGGAATAACGAAGAAACGGGGTAACTGGAAAATGGGATAACGGGAAAACAGGATAAAAATAAAACAGAATAACGAAAAGAAGGGTTAAATTGGTGACGGAAAAACGGGATACAGGAAAAACGGAATAACGGGAAGCTGACAGAGTTGAAGGCATAACCTAGATGTAACAACACAAAACAAATGGGAAGAAAGTAATTCCACGCTGACGAGAGTTTTCAGGAATCGATTCGCTGAAAAAAAAAAGTGGCATGGAGGGAGCATAACGTTTTTTTCTTACGTTGCAATTTCTATCAGTCAACACCTACCGCAAGTCACGTAAAGGAACTTCGTTCCAATAAAACTGGATGTCTGTTTGTGTTGGTGAGCTCATAACGTGAGAACGGCTGGACCGATTCGGGTGAAATTTTTCGGAAAAATGGGATAACGAACGGAAAAACGAGATAACGGGGTGACGGAAAATCAGCATTACGAAATATTGGGATATCGGGAGGAAGCGATAACAGGATAACGGGAAAACTGGATAGTGAGGAAATGGTACAACAAGAAAACAAGATAACGGAATAACGAAGAAACGGGATAACTGAAAAATGGGATAACGGGAGAACAGGATAAAGAAAACAGAATAACGAAAGAAAGGGATAACTTGGTGACGGAAAAACGGGATACAGGAAAAACGGAATAACGCGAAGCTGACAGAGTCAAAGGCATAACCTAGATGTAACAACACAAAACAAATGGGGAGGAAGAAATTCCACGCGGACGAGAGTTTTCAGGAATCGATTCGCTGAAAAAAAAAAGTGGCATGGAGGGAGCATAACGTTTTTTTCTTACGTTGCAATTTCTATCAGTCAACACCTACCGCAAGCCACGTGAACTGGATGTCTGTTTGTGTTGGTGAGCTCATAACGTGAGAACGGCTGGACCGATTTGGGTGAAATTTTTCGGAAAAACGGGATAACGAACGGAAAAACGGGGTGACGGAAAATCAGCGTAACGGAATATCGGGATATCGGGAGAAAGCGATAACAGGATGACGGGAAAAAAGGATAGTGAGAAAATGGTATAACGGGAAAATGGGATAACGGAATAAGTAAGAAACGGGATAACTGGAAAATGGGATAACGGGAAAACAGGATAAAAAGGATACGGAATAACGGAAAAAAGGGATAACTTGGTAACGGAAAAACGGGATACAGGAAAAACGGAATAACGGGAAGATGACAGAGTCAAAGGCATAACCTAGATGAAACAACACAAAACAAATGGGAAGAAAGAAATTCCACGCGGACGAGAGTTTTCAGGAATCGATTCGATGAAAAAAAAAAAAAATTCGAATCCTAATTTGATTATAAATTTTCTAATTGTTTTTGTAGGCAAATATAAAACTTCAGCTAATTTTTTCAGGCAACATTCCAAATCGAATGAGCCATCTACTTCCAGTCGAGGGAATGAACATGCTGCGGTCAAAAATCGATATCGTGTAAGAAGTAACGGAGGCTTATAGCAAACGGCCTCGAGGCTCGAAGGATATACTTGCGGAAACAGGGATCTGTTGGGATCAACTTGCAAGCTTGAAGTGTTGTGTGAATACCGATCAGTGTTCTCTATAAACATTACAACACCCCGAGAAAGTTTGATGTGTTCAACTGCTTTAGGGAGTAGTGGGCTATTTTTCGAACTAGTGTAGTTTTTTAACAATCTAGTTGATGAATATCTGGGAGATGCTGATTTTAAAAACTATTGACAAATCCACTTAATTTGGATAATAATTGAACCTCGTAAATTTCATGACTGAATTGTTCAGGTTGGGGTTGACGTTTAGCAACATATTACGGTTAAATATTTCATTTTCACCTTGGGGTATATGTTTCAATAATCTGTGAGGATTCACGCTTGAAAAAACAAACGACTATACATATGATTTCTCAGCTGAAATTGTGTCATGGGGTTGATATCTTGAACAAAATACCCACGGGTCGTCTTTTTCCGCTCTCGCTACGAAAAAGGTCAATTTATACATTTTCAAAAAAGTTAATTTTTGGACTGCGACAAAAAAAAATAAAAAAAAAATATTTTCAAAGACAAGCATCTATACAATGGCACTAAAAAGGAAAGAATAATTTCTTTCATTGTTTGAGCAACATATTCAAAATCTTGCCGAGCAAGATTACCTATTTTGTATCCGCGGCAAACTTTTGAATCTGTTACTCACAGAATAAACTAGATCAAACAATGAACGGAATAATTTTTTCATCTGTAGTGCATTTGTATGAAAGCTTGTTCAAATATTTTTTTATATTTTTATTTTCAACTTTTCAGTTCTGTTTTTATTAACAACTGATAAAAGCTTGTTTTTATTTTATTTTTTCGTTCATTTGTTCCATTTTTCAGTATGTATGATGTTAAATAACTAGGTTAGTAACTTATATCTAATTTATTTTTCAATATCAAGAAAAAAATCATAATCTCCGACCCCGAAAACCACTCGATATCAATTTTGAATAGAATCGAACCATAATGACAAAAATTGTAAAAGGAATCTTCGACCCCAGAAACCCCCATATACCAATTTTGAAAAAAATCGAACCATGATCACAAAATTCGTCCGCTATTTTGGGGCCGTCATCTTGAATTTTCGAATTTTGACACAATCTCCACCCCGAAAACCCCTAAATACCAATTTTGAATAGAATCGGACCATAATCACAAAAATTGCCTGCCAACTTGTTTTTTCCCCTGACAATAACTTCATAATGCATTGACATCGGATTTATGTACACCTGCCAAATTTCAAATCAATCGGACGATTTGAAGTGGGTCAAATGAAACTTGCAGGATTTGATTACAGACAGACAACACACAGACAGTCACCGAAACAGGTGAAACTAAATAAAAGCTTGTAAAAACGATGTTATCCTTGAATGTTTTGTCTTGATAGTTTGTTTGTAGAATTATATATCCAAAAACTCAGGCTGCGATGGAAGAAGCATAATTTTTTCTGACTAGATAGGAATAAGACTAGTGAGAATATTGGGGTTTGCAGTGATGAAGAAGAAAACTCTCTGAAGTTATTCCAAGCTTCCATTTTGGAAATCTTTATTTCCATCATCAGGAAGACTACAACATTGAAAATGACAAATTGAAAAAAAAACAATGAAATGAAGTCGTAGTCACATGTTTGTTGAGATTGGAATCAATATTATTTGATTTCAGATTCCCCATAAATTGTAATAATAGTTAGGATACGAGTAAAATTACATTGGAATTCATTTGAGATAGTGAGTTAGATTGATTTGTTCAGAAATATGAACATGGCGTTAATAAAATCAGATGTAAAAAAACATTGATTTCAAAGTGTTTCTTCGCAAAGTGAGATTGCTTTTGTTAAATGTGTTTTTGATTCTATCGGTGTTTCTGATGATTGTTAAAACGTGGAAAAGTTTTTCGAGAACAAAAATTTATTGAAGACCTAGTTTATGCAATGCCAGTCTTGGGTCAATTTTACAAATGATTTCCGGTGAGTACTCCTTACTGAAAAACATTTATCTTTGTCTCATTCATCTGTACGGGTACTAAATTGAGACTGGAATAGAAAATCAAATAACAATCTGACCGAAAATGCAAATTCTGTTTCAGATTCTGTCTATTGAGTTAGGATCGTTTCAACATAAATATTCATGTCCAGCGTGGCTTTAGTCCGGAAAGTATTTGTTTTCTATTAGATATTCACAATGAATAACTTGACTTTTATAGTGGATTTTCCAAATCACAGAAAAATATTATTATTCAATATTTGATTGATAATGTTTTCCTTTTGAAAATGATGTGTGTTCACATCAATGAAATGAGGAGAAAAATGTTCTGCTGTGGCATGATTAGTAGAACTAACAGGATTTCCGCAATGTTTAATAGATGACAATGGACACTCGTCATATTTGTCATTGACTTCAATAATACCAACTGTTTATGTTCATCAATTATATTGATGGGTTCGAGGTATTATCAAATTTGTAAAATTATTGGTTCAATTAACATTGTTACTAGATGGGGAATTTTCCTCCAGTGAGGGTGAGTAGGGGTGAATTCCACTCGGATGATTATTGCTAGTTTTTTGGTTGTTGTACTAATTTTTTTTCTAAAAGACGTTTGCGAAAAAGACCTTTTTATATGTATGGACCTCCTCGCTAACTGCTCAAACCTACTCAAACTTCACTATATTTTCACTTTGCCAAATTTCCTTCAAATACTATTCCCTCTACTGTTTTTGATCGGCATGTTCAATAGACCTAGGCTCATCCTTAATCAAACCCAACATATTACGATGAAACTTCATGATGTAATACAATAAGCAAAACTATTATTTTGAAACAAAACCATCAACTGAACACGCGCCGACGTAAAATTACCACTTTTCCAGTTTTGTTGGAAAATAAGCATGTAAAATATATTTCGAAGTCGAAGCAGTAGATTTTGAAAATGATGCATGATGCTTCGCGAACTATGGGAAATCAAGACGGAATAGAACGAATCAAGACAAATAACGTTTCTATATTTCCATTCACTTATTTCCAATAAAACACGGGAATCGTTCAAAGAAGCAGAAATGAAGGAATGGGGCGGCGATGAGTCAGCAGAAGAAATACATGATAATACCAAGAAGAAGAAGATGATCGTGGAAGCGTGAAATAGATTTTCGTCGACAAAAATGCATTGAAGACCTAGTGAATGCGATGCCATTCTTGCATCAATGTTACAAATGATTTCTGGTGAGTACTCTTTGTTGGAAAACATTCTTCTTTGCCTCATTCATCTTCATGAGTTCCTAATTGAGACTGGAATAGAAAATCAAATAACTATCTGGATGAAAATGCAAATTTTCAATTTCAGATTGTTTTCTCTTGAGTTAGGGTCTTTTCAGAATATCTATCAGATGTAGTTCAATGTCCAGCGTGGCTTTAGCCGGGGAAGTAGTTGTTTTCTGTTAGACATTCACAAAAATAACTTCATTTTTATCGTGGATTTTTCAATTCACAGAAAAATATTTTTATCAATTGAGAATGTTTCCCTTTTCAACAATAGAGGAAAACACATTGATATAGAATTGGAAAATGAAACTAATAATGATAATGGAACTGTTGTAAGAGAAAACTGAGCGTAATATTAAAACGGAAGAAAAACAAAAATTTTATATTGAGACTGAAGCAAAGGAATATAAAAATATTACGGAAATTGAAAGAAATTGTAGCCCAAACCCGTATGAAAAAGTTTCAACTCGTTAGAAAACTAGCATTTTTGGAAAAGGTTTGAGTTAAAAAATTATCAATTTTTTATAAGATTCTGTTTGAAAATAAAATCTTTTTTTTATATCAATGAATCTACAGTTTTTCTCAGAAACTTGTTTTATTTGATTTCATCAAGTGGTCAACCACTGGGTAAAATTGTGGTCAAGTACAAGTTCTTGGTGGTCAATCACTGGGGATTTATGACTATTTTGACTCATATATTCTCTTTACTACATTTTACCGTTATTTTCAAGATTGTACATGATATTAAGAATCCCAAAACTTGGTTCTTCTTGTATATTTTTTTGTTTCATGAAAATTGACATTTTAGTATCTATAGGTAATTTTTTTGAAAGGTAGCTCTCAATTGGTCAACTATTGGTGCACTCACCTTATATTTGTTATTGTAGTGTATGTGTTTCATGATGAGATTTACAAAATGAAAGTTGTATCTTTTCTTGGCTCTTATATTGTTAACTGGAATTTAGTCTAGGAATATAAGACATTTGTGGGTAGAGAAGTGGATTTCAAAAAGATAGGAGCTGTCAGAAGATTAAAAAATTTATTTAAGAATGAATGATGTATGAAGATACTGAAATGTGACAGGTTATTAGCTAATCCATCATTAGGAATACGAAAAACAACAGGACTGTAGCACTACTCCAGTAACAATATCTAAATTTCTGAATCGAGACTGTCGACCAGGCCGAAAGCAGAATTTAGTCCATGCAGTTTTCAAACAATTTCAAGCGACTGTGGGCTGCATCGTGTTGGTTTACTGCTTGTGTGTGCGTAGAAATTGACGAAGGTTTTATCTCCTTCCAGATCGACAGTCCGTGGCCGACAGGCCGCCGGTAAGTGAGTGGGTACCCTTAGGACCAACCCGTTCAGCCTAGGATGAACTGATTTGTCCCATTAGGCTTAGGATGAACTAGTTTGCTCTAGGCTCAACCAGTTTGTCCTATCGCGTATGGAAAAAACTAGTTTATCCTAGAAACATCTTTTTCATACTGAATTCGGGTTTGGCCGGTAACATATAGGGGAGAGTGTTGTACCTTTGGACAAAAAGGCTAAATTTGCCATATATGGTCGTAGAGTGGAAACTGTCAAATATAGTCTCAAGCGTGTGGAAATGATTTCACTTCTCAGTTGCTTTGACGATTAAATGCAGTTCACGTGCTATTGGGATTATTTTGTATTTTGAGTGCAACGATTTAATTTTTCTCCACTTCCGATTGTGTGTGTTGAGGATTGGAGTAGCACTTCTGGGGAGACTGGAATATGTGAGTGTATAGTTTAGTTTCTTCCTATTTTTTTGGTTATGAGAAAAATCTAAATTTTCTAACCTACAGAAAACTCGCAAGAAAAAATCTGTCAGGATTCATAACATGTACCTTGGGACAGTAGTCTGCACGTACCTTTGGACAGTCACAGGGTACATGCATAAATATTGATAATTAATCATCTAATGTATTCTCAATTCCATATAATCTTTGGTTGGTCTACGTTTCTACTTATTTTTATTGTCTCAGCAAGATGCCACGAACTGAAACCAGCAATAAAAGAGAAGCTG
Source organism: Gonioctena quinquepunctata (assembly GCA_018342105.1). NCBI lineage: Eukaryota > Metazoa > Arthropoda > Insecta > Coleoptera > Chrysomelidae > Gonioctena > Gonioctena quinquepunctata. Next base: position 801,337 of record JAFIRS010000303.1, read on the forward strand.
TTGAGCTGCCAAACTTCAACTAGTAAATAATGTATTCAAAATAAAAGTTCAAGAGATGCAGCAGCACTATATGAGATTATTTAATCAACTCTAGCACGCCATATCAAGTTACACCGCAAATCCGGCAAACCTGACTTCGAATATTCAGCAACAAATGCTGTAAGAAAAATATTCACAGTGGAAAAATAGAAGCAGCTAGAGGAATATTTGCAATTCTCATCTCGGCTACATTATGGCTTGAATAAACAAGAAATTTATGAATCAGCTTATCAGTGTGCCAATGAGAATAACAAAAAAATGCCGGATAAATGGAAGGGGGAGAAAAAAGCAAGCAGAGAGTAGCTTCGGTGGTTTTTGGAACAATATAATAAATTATCAATGGGAAAAGCAGAAGCACTAGTCTGTCGCGTTCAACAAGTTTCAACAAAAAAAAAGTTGATGACTTTTTTGCCAAACTTTAAAAATGGCAAGAAAAGTTCAAATTCTCACGAAGCAACATATATCGTTGATGAAACTGGAAATACCACTATCCATGTACCCCGCTCCAGAAGGAGTGAAACAACTAGGGTGCATGACTTCGGGAGAACGTAGAATCATATAACTATTATTGCCGGTATAAGCGCTATAGAAAACCATGTACCACCAATGCTAATTTTTCCGAGGATCTATTTCAAACAACACATGTTGACGGAGCTCCCCCAGGCACGATTGGAGCTGCCAATCCCTCAGGTTGGTCTAACGATGAAAAATTATTTCAGTACATGAAACACCTCATTGATCCTGTAAAGCCATCCAAAGACAAATCAGTTTCATCAGTGTATGATAATCATGAGAGCCTTATGTCCATTCCCTTCATTGATCTAGCAAAGTCCAATGATGTTGTGTTACTCACATTTCCACCTCACACTCCGCACTATCTCCATCCTTTGGATCGAACTATTTTTATTCGTTATAAGACCTATTACAATCAAGCTGTTAGTGAATGGAGGCTTCAATATCCAGGAAAACCAATCAACCTGTACCAAATTGCCAAAGTTGTTGGGGAAAGCCTACCCAAAAGAGTTTACTCAACAGAAAGGAATTTTTTGTAACGGGCATTTGGTGAAGACGAATTTTTGAGTGTTTTTGTGACAGATCGGCCAGAGATGGACATTGAAAATGGTGTTGTCAACAGATTGAGAATTTTGACAAACCGGGACCGTCGCATCAACTCCAAAATACGTCTCCAACGCAGGTTGATTTTGTCCTGAAATGATAAGGCCATATCCAAAGGCTGCACCAAGAGAAGACAAAAGGAGGAAGAAAGAAGGAAAAAACCAGAATATTGACGGATACCCCCGAAAAACATGCGATGGAAATGGAACATTTGGAGAGACTGGTCAAAAAGTCCAAGAACAAAGTTCAAAAAGTGACCAAGAAAGTTTTTGCAGAAAGTTCCGATGATGACGATACCGAAATACACCTGCAGGATTCTAGTGATGAAGATGATTATTTGGAAAAAATAAATGAAGAAAGTATGGAAATAGGAAAGGAAAGGGGTATAGAGAATTCCACGATATTGGAAGGAGACTTTGCATTAGTGGAATTGAAGGGTAAAAAGTCGTGCGTCATTAAAAAGTCGAAGAAAGATGTTTTGAGATTGTTCATCTAAAAAAATAATGGACGTGAACAAATTTGTGAAGAAAAGTGAATTATACGAAATCAGCGAATCGGGCATTTTGAGAAAATTACCAAAACCATCAGTGGTTGGAGGATCAGAATGTCGAATAGAACAGTTATCCTTTCCAGTAGACTCGATGTCTTATAATATGTATTAATAAATTAGTTCTGCAAATTTTCAGGAGTTTTTTATGTATTCATTTGTTGTCTCTACGAAAAATCAGTGATGTCCCAAAGTAAAATTAGTACCTTCCCAAGGTTCAAGACCCGATTGTACCTTGGAACAATTTGCAATCAACAGTTTTCTTTCAGTTATGAATATGATAATATTACATTAACCTTTTGCGAATTTGGATATGACTAGTCAAAATAATGGTTAGTATGCTGGTCATGATTAAATTGGTCCATTTTAGGAAAAGCCGAGGAAATAAAATAAAAATAGAAAAATGTCACAAGGTACAACACTCTCCCCTACACCAAGCGGCCTTATCTGATCATGAAAATAAAATAAATTTTACTGAGCTCACCCTAATATTTGTAATAGCATGCAGACAGAATATTTTCCAGAAAATCACAAAAAATACTTCCACTCACTGGACTCACTAACTTTGAAGTCCCCGGACCATCTCTTGTTTGGGAGGAATCTGGACCCTAGTACCTAGCACTTTCTCTAATCACAAAAATAAAAATGTAAAGACAACATTCAAATATAACAGATTACTTCTCTTTGCCGCCGTTTGTAGGAAACGGTGACGCCCTCATCAGCCGATTTCCTTTCCTATAGCCACTCGGTTCGCAAAATATATACAGTCATTATAGGTAATCATTTCTATGGTATGAATGACCAACAATTTTTTTTTCAAGCCACCAACGGAATATTTTCATTGGTAGGGTAAATTGCAAAACCCAATGAAACGACTCTCGACTATCTACTTTCCTTATTCATGACAATATTTTTCAGTTACCTAACAATTCCATCAGGAAGATCTTCCGTAACCCTCAATTTGAGTACTTTGTTTGGTAATCCTTCCAATCAAATAACGCCTTCCTTTCTGATTCCTTTTGGGTTGTATCATTGATTCCTTGTTAAATTTCTAGCCTTCTTTAGTACTAATAACCAAACCATTCATATAAATTTTACGAAGTAGAAAAACTCGAAGTCGTCTCCACAATTTAATATTGACAATCGATCAGTTAGAAGATGGTGGAAGGTTAGAAACAATCGATTATGTATACATGTTTCGAACCTCTATAGGTTCATCATCAGCGGGGAATAAAATTTCTACAATAAAAGAAGAACAAAGAATTAAATCCATAGTAGTGTGATACAATAAGTGCTACTTACATGGAGATGAAAAAAATTATTTTATAGGTTATAGATTAATATTATTTTACGTCAAGAGATCATATTGTGACAAAATGAAAACTTGGAAATATGCCCTTGAGGGTAGTGTCCCCTTTTTTAAATTTCGGGGGGCTAAATACATTAGCCGATGCAAAATACCGAGACGACATGAGGACCGTGAAAACAACGGTTATTCATATAAATGTTTCGAATGCAATCATTCAAATCCTTGCAACTGAACCTATTTTTTTTAGTAAGATAATTATTTCAAAAAAAATATTTTTTTTCGAAATATTGCTGTTGGAAGTCATTTGAGAAAAAAAATTACCTCCTTGATGGGCAATTTCCTTATGTATCTCATCATTGTCCCAACTCCCTTTTCAAATTTCAGATTCGACTCTTTTTCAAGCGAAGCAATTATTTCATCCTCAAAGTTCATAATATCCCCAGAGGACGTCACTGGGAACGATTCAGTCTGTCAGATGTCCTCAGAGGAAATGGCTGCGGGAAACGATCCAGGAAACGTACTTTTACGTGATTTAACGGAACGTTTTGAATGATACTATATAACTAACTACACTGCCGTACAATCTGGTGAACTCTGTTGCCAATTCTGAGAGACTCGTCAACTTATTGATCAGATTTATACCGCTCCTTCCAGTTGTTTTCGTTTTGGGCGTTCTTTCTATGATATAAGGCACTGCAGAATACGGACTCTGAATTCACAAAATGTAGATTAATTTATCTTCTATTTTGTGATTACATATAGTATACGCTGTGAAATTGCTATGATCGAATCGCAATATGATGGCAATGTATAGGGCTTGTCAATAAACTAATAGTGACACTAGGTTATTATGTTATGATTGAAGATATTCCTCCTCTTTATTCGTATTCCGGAAGGATGTGATATGATTCCACTTTGATTTTCCCTCCTTGATTAGTTATTGATGAGTTAATGGCTGTTTTTTTATCCCAAAATCAGCAAACGTCACTTACAGATTTACTTTATGCTGCATGTTGCTTTTTCGAATAACATCTTTATCAACTGAAAAATAATCAAAATATTTGGAATACCCATGTCATGGAAAAATATCCAAAATATTCGGGATGACTTCCTACTTTTTGAAATCGAGTTGAAAAAACATAATAAACATAATAGTTATTTATGTAATAAGGATCATAAAGACGATCATTATGGTACATGTCGTGAATGTTATAGGGCGAGGCGTAGCCGAGTCCGATAACACGACGTGTGCCATAATGATTGTTTATGATTCGTATTACATACAAAATTTTATATGATGGCATTTATATAAATAAATTATCAAAAAATTAAAAACTGCATTTTTGACATGTCACAATGACAGCTATTTTTAAAGGAGTAAGTATATGTAAGTATTTGTAGTTTCAAATATTAGTAGGTTAGTGAGCTGTGCTTTGCCATTCCCTTGACAACGTCAGGTTGTAACGGCAATATTCATTTATCTGCTGTCAAACACAATTGTCACGTAGAATTATCTCATCTTGGGAAAGAAAACCACATTCTCTCTGGTCGTATTATTCGATGATAAGAACTTTTTATGGGACTAAGTACCATGATGAGCTTCCTTATGTCATCAAAATTGAGTGACATGACGTTGTCATTATGACATGCCATCAGATAAACTATTATAGAGGAGAGTAGAGTAGTGTTAATTGACTACCTTACATATTCTGAATTGATTCGTAGCAGATCTTTCGAAATTGAAAAAAAATCTATATCTAAGAGTTAAAACGAATCTCACCGAGTTAACATTATGATTGAAAAGTCAAAACACAATTCAATCTGAATGAAATGAATTGAAGTACAAATGTAACTAAGTTAACATTTATATGAAAAGAAAAACTACAATTCAACGTCAATAAGATAAATCGATGCCCAAATGGTTGAGTGTTTCTCACAAATCCTCGTTCGTGAATGCATAGATGAGAAACTAATTTTCCAAGAGTTGTTTCATAATTGTAGGAATTTGCCTATAAATTGCTTCAGGTACCTAGTTTATTATGAAAAATTATATTCAGATAATTTTTTTCGGACACTCAAATCCTGTAAAGCATTATCCGATCTGCTTCTATGTATCTCAAGAAGAGAGTAGTGAATATAATCACTTGGAAGTGGCATTATCTGGAGCCGACTGAGAAGAGCACGACAGTGATCTCTGTAGCCCTCTCCTGCTAACAAACGAATTATCCTTTTTTAGAAAATATAATTTTTATTAGAGTGACTCGAATTGCCTCACAAAATGATTCCATAAGTCAAATGGAAAAGTCCAAAGTGGCTGGACCTAAGAATATCTATTGATATAAATTCTTCAGACTACGAATCAGAAACGTAGCACTGGATAATTTATTCGCCAATTCATCAACATGGCACTTCCAGTTGAGCTTGTTGTCAATATATATATATATATATATATATATATATATATATATATATGTTAGGGTCATTGAAAGATATAATGATATTCTGGTTTCTCTCAGAATGAAGCAAAATCTTTTTAGAGCCATTCACCTGCTAATTCCAATGTGTGTTTTGCGGATTCAATGAGTTCCTCCATTTCACTGCAATAATCGATTGGAGTTGCGACATCGGCAAAATAGTTATTTATGCACGACCGGGCGTAAAGTAGCACTTTAGCGCCCGGATTTGCGGGCCTAAAGTAGCACTTTAGCGCCCGCGGACTACTTAATCGCCCGGCGGGCGATGAAATCGTTGAACAGGCGCTCAAGTGAATTTCAATCCCATATCGATAGAAATCTATATTCCGATGGATTATATAATCAAACCCAAAATATTATTAACAACAATATAACGAAAACAATGAACATAAATCAATTCAAAAAATGAATTATAACGTATTGACAATACATCAACAGTTATTCAGGAAATTTGTTGTTATTTTCTGTTGTTGCAGATAGTTACTGATTTCAACTGATTCCTCATTACTAGAAGTCTGAAGAGAATGCATGTTATTATCTGGTGTTTCAGAGTAGTAAGCAATATTTTCAGATTGTCTGCAATGGCTAGTAGTAGGCTCATCATTTTCTACAATTTTTTTAGCAATCTCCAGATCATTTGCAACTGAATTTTCAATATATCTTTCCGCAACAGTCGTCGACTTCCACCCAGCATGTCTTTTAATGGTGATTATATCCTCGCCTGCATCTGCTAACATAGTTGCTGAGGAACGTCTGAAGCAGTGACCAGTATATCCTTTCGCATTTGAAATACCAAGGCAAGTGGCTATTCTGAATGGTATTTGACCTAATGTATTTTTTCCGATAACCTGTCTCGTACACTTGCCATTTTTATAATATAAAAAAAACCGCTTTTGATCATTCTGATCTCGCAAGGAAGAGTATTTTCTGTAAATATCCAAATAACTTGGCGAATTCTGTTCTTTATCGATTACAGTCAATACTCGATCTATCTTTGTTCTGGTTTCTCGTATAGTTATGAGTAAGAATGTCTCGAAATCTTGAATGTCGTCCACTGTGATATTTGCCAATTCTTCGCGGCGACATGCTCCACAAATATCAAAAATCAGTGCTACCTACAATAAATTATCAGATTAACATACTGAACATTGCGAAAACATGAAATTAGAACTCACTTCCATCATAAGATACAAATCGTCTGGTGATTTTCTCAAAAATAACTCGATTTCTTCTCTGCTTAGAATCTTCGATTTCTTTGGTTTATAACCATCAAATTTTCGTTTCAAACAATTTATCAATCTTGCATTTCTACTGATATCTATATCATCATGTACATTTAAAGTAGCTTTCAGCATGGAATAATAGGACCACATGGTAGAGGGCTTACAATATTTAGATTTTTCCAGAAAATAGGCAAGAGGTACAGTCTCTGTGAATTTCTTATTTTTTACATTTTTCCCGTTGCACCACCTCACAAATTCCCCATACACCCTATCGTATATTCTCTTGGATTTACTTGGCAATAAACTCAATTTCGCATCCTGCTTTACCTATTTCTGGTGGAGTACAATTCACACTTTCTTCGTCGCTTGGATCCTTTTCAAAATCAGTAATAAATTATCTGTGATCACAAAAATTGACAGCAAATATGGCTACTAGCCAATATAATCTTATTCCGAAGAATTGACTGAGTTGCCATGGTAACATTCATTCTATCACTTCTTGATTTATTCTGTTTCCGATATGATATGAATATACATCCTCACGGCAGCTTCGATGTATTTTTATCATGTTCTAGATATAAAGAGGTATCTATCTACATGACATCAAATATACCGGTCGTGCATGAAATTTTGTATGTATTTCGGGCGTAATTTGCTTTTATGGACCTAGGCGTGTTAATAGCCCTCGCTATCGCTCGGGCTATTACTTACACGCTGCGGTCCATAAAAGCCTAGTTTACGCCCTTGATACATAAATAACTATTTCAGGGCAAATTATGATAATGATTGTCATTTATGTATACAATAATTACAGTCGGTTATATAGAGTCGAGGCCCCATGTATGAGTTCCTCCAAATTTGATTTGACACATTAGTAAAAACTATCTTTGAACCCTTTTTCTTCGATTGAATATTGTCCACTATATGAATAATGGTGTTTCAGTTCCTCCAAATCTGATTTGACACCGTTAGTAAAAACTATCTTCAAACCCTTTCTCTCCAATTAAATATTGTCACTCTATGAATAATGGTGTTTTAGTTCCTGGACTATCACTAAACATTCTTGGAATTTGACATCTTTTGATTCCAAATTGGCTTCATTACAAGCCTTCATTTAGTTTCACATGTCCCGGTATCTGTCTGTCTGTAATCAAATCTTGAAAGTACAATTTGACACACTTCTAATCGTCCGATAGATTTGAAATTTGGCAGGTGTACATTAATCCGATGACAGTGTTTTATGAAATATTTGTTAGGGGGAAAAAATGGCGACTCCAAAATGGCGGACGAGTTTTGTGATTATGGACCCATTCTATTCAAAATTTGTATGCGGGAGTTTTTAGGGTCGAAGATTTTTTTACGAGCTTTAATTTTTTTCAGTTTTACCTGTCTTGGTGTCTGTCTGTCTGTGTGTTCGTCTGTCTGTAATCAAATCTTGCAAGTTATATTTGACCCACTTCTAATCGTCCGATTGATTTGAAATTTGGCAGGTGTACATAATTCCGGTGACAGTGCATTAACAAATTTCTGTTGGAAAAAACAAAAACAAAATGGCGGTTCCAATATGGCGGACAATTATGGTAGGATTCTATTTAAAATTGGTATGTGGGTGTTTTTGGGGTCAGAGATTTTTTTTTACAAGATTTTAGTTTTTGTTTTAGCTGTTCCGGTGTCTGTCTGTCTGTTATCAAATCTTGCAAGTTAAATTTGACCCACTAATAATCGTCCAATTGACTTGATATTTGGCAGGTGAACATACTTCCGACAATACATTATGAAATTTTTGTTGGGGAAAAAAACAAAATGGCGGCTACAATATGGCGAACAATTTCTGCGATTATGGTCCGATTCTATGCAAAATTGGAAGATTTTTTTAACAGGATTTTATTTTTAGATTCACCTGTCCTGGTGTCTGTGTCTGTAATCAAATCTCGCAAGTTAAATTTGACCCACTTCTAATCGTCCAGTTGATTCGAAATTTGACAGGTGTACATAATTCCGGTGACAATGCATAAGAAATTATTTTTTTTAGAAAAAAAAATGGCGGCTCAAATATGGCGAATAATTTTTGTGATTATGGTCCGATTGTATTCAAAATTGGTATCTAGGGGTTTTCGGGGCCGAAAATTATGATTTTCTGTTCAAATTCCCAAAATAAGTCAGATATAAATTACTAAACTAATTATTTAACATCATAAATACCAAAAAATTGAATAAACGAAAAAAAAACAAGCTTCTATTAGTTGTTGATGAAAACAGAACCAAAACGTAAAAATAAAAACAAAAAAAAAAAATACAAGCTTTTATACAAATGCACTGAGAAGGAAAAAAGCCCACCGCAGAAACAGTATAGGTAATCTTGCGCGGGAAGATTTTGAATCTGTTACTCACAGAATAACCTAGATCAAACAATAAAGGGCATTCTTTTTTCCTTTTTAGTGCATTTGTATAAAAGCTTGTCTTCAAAAATGTGTTTTTTTTTATTTAGGAATTATGAACTACAAACCAGGAATCGTTTCCAATGCCACATCATTCAATCAACATCAGATACTGAGAACATTGGAGTGAAAATATGTTACATTTTTACATTTTCAGCACTTAACAGAGTGAAAAATTGGGAACGATGAATGTTGAACAAATATTACCTTGGGTGGAATATATTTTTTTTTTGAATTTACGACTTTTAAACCCAATATAAAAACAATTTCCACTCGTAATCCTCACCAATATACTTCGTCATATATAGTGCATAATGCAAATTTCATGAATGAGAATGGAAAACGTATGTTATATTTGATAATAGATGCAAGCAGAATAATTCAACGGGAAAAAGGAAAAGCTGAAAAACTTTATCGATTTCGCCATAACGATTGGGTACCAAATTGCAATTCATATTCAGTTCGGATATTTTGTGCACTTACCATCTTCAAACGACTGATATGCGCCAAGCGTGGATCCATATAAAAGTCCATGATTTGAATAAACTCGAAATAGGGTGCATTATGAGATACATTTCTCGAAATGGTTTTCACACAGTGTGGAATGAAATGAACAATTTCCACTGACCCTATACTTACAACTCATGGTTATTGATAATATATAAATTATGGAGTTTCTATTATCGATAAATTGAACAAATAACAGAACATTAATTTTCAAGCGTAATTAAGTGTAATCCTCCGCTTTTAACTGAATAAATTTTTACAGACCAAACGCCGCTACAGGTTTATTTCATGTGAATAGATATCTACAACTGACAGATTGGAGTTTTATCGATATTCCTCTTTTGATATTAGATGCCAAATCTCAATTCCTCTTTAATATGATTATATCGGTTCTAGATATGTTCTTCCCAGTCAAGCAAAAAACATTGAATAACACCGAAAACAATCTCAATTGGTAGGTAGCCAGATTATTTGAGGAAAATGAGAGAATCATTATATTTCCATCTAGATGTTCATGAGAATAATCCTTGTAACGACCTGAAAGAGCTTGTAAAGCACTTAAAACGTATTTATAGAAATGAAAAAATGAAAGCAAAAAAAACTTATTACATAAATCGCAACAGGAATCGACAAAAGCATTGTGGAATTTGATCAATATAAATGAAAACAAGCCAGATAATTCGTCGGATATGATTTCTCCTGACGATTTTACCAATTATTTCAGTAACATTGCTGAACATTTAATCAACACCCTACCTTTCACCAACGACAATTGGAGAGTTATTTTATAAGTTTTCGCGAAACAAACCCAGATAAGGAATTGATTTTTTCACGTATAATCAAGTTCTTGAGATAATAAATAATAAAAAAAACTGAGAGTAACGATGCATATGATATTAACGTAAAAATTATTACCTGTAATAAATATATTATTCTCATACCTGTCACCAAACTTATCAATCAATGTATCAGAAATAATGTTTCATGAATGTTCAAAAGTGTTACCCTCATTTGATGGTAATTGCATAGACGTCCCAACAAATTACAGACCTATATCTATTGTGCCAATATTTGCAAAAAAAATTGAAGTTGTTCTTAAAATCCAAATGACAACTTATTTTGAAAACTTCAATTTATTTCATAGTTGTCAATTCGACTTTAGGGCTAATTTATCGACAAACGCGGCAATTAATTCATTAATTAATGTGGTTTCTTTGAGACCAATGAATATGTCCATGTACAATTCTCAGACTTAAGTAAGGCTTCTGAATGTGTACTGCACAATATTTTGATTGATAAACTCGAATTTTATAACTATCTCGAAATTAGCCAACAAATGATTAGGTCCTATTTGACAGACAGAAATAAATTCGTTCATTTTAAGGACGTCAGCTCTAAATCAATTAACATCAAATATGGGGTACCGCAAGGCTCTGTTCCAGGTCTGGTCCTATTTCATGTTAATGACTTGCCAAATAGTGCTACATCAGCAAATGTCACCCTTTTTGCTGACGACACCACACTAGCCTATTCAAACAGCGATTTTAACATGCTGTTCACTGAGGCCCATAATAATCTTTCTTTGACACAGTCTTGGCTCAATTATAATAAGTATGTCCTAACCAAGGAAGAGTCTGAGACATTGATTTTCAGTTTTGAACAACATACAGAGCTTAACAACTCATATTGCGTCAAGTTTTTGGGTTTTCCCTTCGATAGTAAATAAAAATACGATTTTTGTCCGCAGGAGTATATCAGGGAAAATCTTTTTACTACGCAACCTGCAATATTTTTCGTCACAGACAACATTATGAATGGCTCACCATGCAATCATCCAGTCTTCGATATCCTGTGCTTTATCAGTGTGGGGCCACTCGGTACATGCCTCAATAGTTTTTTCCATGCAAAGGAAGGCTGTTAGAATCATTGCAGGATTGCCATGAAGAGATGATTGTAGGGGTGCATTCAATTATTTCAAGATACTAACCCTGCTCTGTGCTTACATATTGCAATGTCTTATGAACATTGAAACAAACTCAAAAAACTACAGGATAATGCGTTCTACGATTTCGATAAGTTCTTGTCAACCGATTTTTCACAATTGACCCATTAACCCGTAAGTCATAACTTATTTGTAGTTTTGTTGATTTTACAGTGCAAGCGTCATTTACAATTTTATGTTTTCTAATTTATATCTGCTTTCTGTATATAATGACAGATATTGTTTTTCTATTGTTATTTCATTTATATATAATTTTTTTGTTTTTTACTGGTTGTCAAAGCACAATTGTGTATATATATGACCAATGAAAATGTATTCATCTATCTATTCGAAGAATATATCTCAATATTATATACCGGGTATCAACATATTCTTAAGTCAAGTCATGGTTTCCAGAGCTCCGAGGGTATGGAATTCAATCAAACATGGCAGGATTGTTGGATTCAAGAATTGGAAATATTTTCAATATTTCAAACTCTCCTATCACTTCCGGTTTCACAGGAAGCGACCCCTAACTTGGTAATTTCAAATGATACAATTCGTATAATTATTTTTTTTTGTTTTCTAGGAACAATACTGAGAACTATCACATAGTTTTGAAATAAAACATTGGTATGTTTGATTTTTCAGAAGAATTTTTATTTAGGCATCAAGAGGGCGTTGGACCCACTCCTACCAATCCGATGGACATGCATGATGAGTAAAAAACATTGTATGAGAGTGTTTTCCGCCTAGTTAATTACCCATAACGGTTTGATATTTCCAAAACCATAAATTGTAAAAGTTTTTTTTTCAAATGACATCTTTCAGACACTACTTTTCACGACGAGTCCAATCGAATGAATAACAATTCTAAAACACTAATTATTTGTCGTTTTTTTTTTCAATTGACGCGGCTCAATACTTGATGAGAATCCATGATCAAACTAAACTTAAAAACACTTCACTTCGATTTTCACAAAAATTGCTTTGTTTCGCTAAACTATAGCTTCTTCGAGTGGAAATTAAATTAAAATTACCAGGGTCAGTTATAAATAACAGGTACTCAGTTGGATATTAGGTAATTAAGTTATTATTGCACGAAATATCATTCAATTTCTAGTGAAAAGATTCAAAACAAGCACATTATACAAATCAATCTGGTCATTCAATATGTATTGTGAATTCTTGTCTTTGTTAATCTCTGAGCTCTCTAGTAGATCGAGTTTTTGACTTTTCTTTTCTACCTACGAAAGTTCAAAGTCAGTAGCAAAGCAATGCTTTTCAGTCAGGACATGGTAAGCGAAAGTTGAATTAGAATTCCTCTCAGTAAAACGGTTTATATGCTCAGATATGCGTTTCTTGAAAGTTCTACCTGTTTGTACTATGTAAAAACTTGGACAAGTGCCACATGTTACTTTATATACTCCATATCTGTCAGACTTCTTAATTCGATCTTTAATAAATTTTCCCCAAGTTTTATTTGTCCTATAAGCAATATTAATATCTTTATGTCTCAAATAATTAGAAATTTTATCTGAAGGTTTGCCGAATTGAGTAATAACTCTGAAGTTTGACTTTCGATTTGAATCAGTTGGATAAACTCCATGAATTGCCTTTCTATTGAGTTTTTTCGATAGAATGCTGTCGACTAAACTAGATTTATATCCGTTATCGGTTGCAATTTGTTTAGTTACATTTGATTCTTTATTGGAATTCTCTTCCGACAGGAACATTCACTAATATGTGGATCATACTATTATATGCGGCTACTTTGTGTTGGTAGAGATGAGTGGAAGTATAGTTATCCTAGTCCCAATTGGAACGGCAATAAAAATAAGAGCACTACGAGGAGTGTTTATATGCACTGCCCGGCAAATGGGAAATTCATATACTACCAGTGTTTTTACTTTCAAAGCGTTCCTGGTACAATCATAAAAAGTTCTGTCGTGTGGAAGAGAATTCCTTCTCGAAACTTTTTATGTCGGTCCAATTGGAATTAGAAATACTATACTATGTATTGTAATATCTGTATATGAAGGTTTGTAAAAAGTTGAAAAATCGTGTTTATTGTTTATTTTTGTTATGGTCAAATCTAAGAAGTTTATCGAATCATTCATTTCAATTTCTTTTGTAAATTTAATTGAGCAATGAATGCCATTGATGAAGTCAAAAAATGTATTGAAATTCCTACAAAGCAACATAAGATGTAGTCTACAAATCTATACCAGTATAAGAAGTTTTTTATCAACGGGTTAACATGAATTTTACTCTCGAGATTATCCATGTAACGGACTTGAAGGATTACCTACTATTCACCCTTCACCTAACACAAACAGGTAGAACTTTGAAGCATCGCATATCTGAGCATAGAAACATTTTTATTAAAGGGCAAATCTGATTCAACTTTTGCTAACCATCTCCTGAATGGAAAGCATTGCTTTTCTAAGGACTATGAACTCTTGCATGTAGAAAACAAAGATCCAAAACTGATCTCCTAGAGAGCTTATAGATTAACAAAGACTAGAACTCACAACACTTATTAGATGACCAGATTAATTTGAACAATTCGCCCCTTTTGAATCTGTTCACTAGAAATTGAATAATATGTCATCAAATAATCACTTAATTACTTAATACCCAACTGACTACGTGCTTCTATTATTTATAACTAACCCCACTAATAATAATTTAGTTTCCACTTGAAAAAACTTAAGTATAGCGAAACACGTGTCGTGGGTTTTGTAAACCAATTTTTGTGAAAATCGTAGTGAAGTGTTTTTTAGTTTGCTTCAATTATTTGTCGAAAAATTATGAGTAAATTGGGGTATATCGTTCATCAAGTATGATGCAAATACTAAATTGAATGAAACTGAATTAAAAAATATAATTTCTCACATAACAAAAGTTATTATTCCATTCCAACGAAAAAAAAAATATATCCATAATATCACGATCAGTGTTGAAGGGAATTAAATGTGCATTCCGCCAACTTCCCGACATTTTCGGGCTCTATTTATGGTAGCAAATAGCTCGCAAATGCGATTTTGTGAAATTTCAAGTGTTTGAGACGGTGTATAAAACACTCGTTCTTCCACATAACCACACACAAAAAGTCCAAAATATTGAACAACAGGACCATTCGTTGCAATTGCTTGCTCATTTAAGCGGTTCATTAAATAATTCTAAATACCTTACCTTCGTCAACTGTCCTTGAAATAAAGTTCTCGAAAAGTCATTAGATTTCAAGATGGGCGTCATACTATAGAACTATTGGCAATTTTTTTACTAATCAACCCACAAAATAGTGTTTGGTGTCTATTTATATGTTTTAAGACCAACAATTTCATTTGTGATATCAGAAATATGGTTAAAATCAACATAAGTTGATTAAAGTTGTAAAATCACAAGTATAGAGTAAAATTAATGAAGAATGAATATCACTGATCTAGTTTTATCAATCCCTACTCATGAAAGATTTCACAAAAATTGACTTTAAAGTTACATGCTTTATTAACTTTAGGTTTTATCATATCATTTGTCATTTTGGTAGTTGCATAACAAAGGTAGTCCAATTCTCCTGCAGCCACACTTATTCATACATATTGTGAACATAGATTTCATCAATTCTTCACAAGTATCTGCAATTTCTGGTAACTCTGTAACGATATATCTATTACATTTTTTATTGATATGCTCAGAGAAACAAAATAATTAAGAGTAGCTCAAGTTATCTTATTAACTCCAATCTAAGAATCACTATTGCAAATATAAGCGCCATCGTTTGGCGAGCAGTCATTAGAGTTGAGAAGAAGATGAGCGAACGCGAGGCATTTGACAGGACAATCTGGTTTTGAAAGAATGCAGCGTGCGATCCTCAGCTCTTAGCGATCTATCTTTGATCGAGATATCGAGATATCGAGGTATGTAGAAATATTGTTGACCACATTAGATAAATGTCATGAAGTCCCGTTATCTTGAGTCATCAATAGACGTTGCTCAGAAAACAGCGATAAGATTCATTAGGTCAAGCCGAGTTCAGGTGGAATTATAAATATCACATGTAATATATCGAATTGAATCCAGATATCGGTGTTCAGTCTCATCTGTTTTGATTGCTATCTCTGACAAGGGTTCATTGGGGATAAAAGAGGGTTTTTCAAATATTATGGTATCACTGACACTGTATTTGGATATATTCTTGGTGTCAATCACAAGAAGTATGTGATATAGTTGAATAATTTCTGATTTGGTGATAATTATTACAGAGCTGTGATTTTTGCTTCTGACCTAGGTGAAGACATCATATATATATATATATATATATAGTTTTATAAATTGAAAAATCTAAATTGTTTTCATATAGTAAGATAGCTAATGATTTTCGTTATTCTTTGTGAACCAAATTGATATGATATAGATAGATATTTTTGCCCTGTATAATAATTTGTATGTGGTAATAATAATTGCCAACGAACGTCACTGTTCTCTCGTCACGTAGCTGACAATTGTTATTCCTTTTGTCACCACAGCTAGCAGAGTTGGTACGCCCTCATCTCATATAGCCGGTTCAAAGCAATTTAGCCCTTACTTGATATGTCAAACTCAAGTTATTCAATGGTCTCAGGTATGTTTGTTGATCATTGTGAAAGAACAAACAACAAAATATCAAAGAGCAGTTATCTCCTTTATTCAGGAAGACTTAAAATACCTGGCCTACGAGAAATAACTTATACTAGTGAAAATCAAACAAATATTCACGGATAAAAATAATAAATCAGATCATGGATAGATAAACAGAACCTCACTTTTTCCGTGAGAGTAAAGTTTTCTGTTATTGTTCAAAATAAGGTGAAATAAAGTTCTTCAGATGTGAAATACGTGATTGGTGAAATAGTTCAGGACCGAAAAAGCACTATTAAAGTTTTTGTACCTGCTGAAGATGTCGGTGTTTCAAGATATGCCCTGAAATTGGATACCTTGTCACTACGAGCGCTATCAGGAACTCCAATACCATAAATCTGGAACCATACAGATGCGGAAATCAGCTTTGGAGACGTGGAAATGATATATAATCAAGGTAATACTGGTTTAGCTCTTCAAATGTTGGAATCCTTTCAATTTTTGTTCTCTCAAAATCTTGCGTCCATTCCCTTCTAATTTTATTTTCAATCTCCTCGTTGGCTTTGTTTGTTGTTGCCTCGATACAAGTTTCCCTTCTTGTTTTCCCATTTGAATTTTTGAATTCGCGCACTAAATTGTCACATTTCACTGTTTAGGTTTATCTTACTCAATTTATATATCCAACTATTTTTCCATACTTATTACTATGTACAAATTCTAAAAATAATTGCTTATGATATCAACCAATTGCTATTCCTTCACAATTTTCAATATCAATGACAAATCTCAGCACAAGCTGATTTGTATTTACAAATAATTTTGAGCAACCATCTCTCAATGAGGTTATACTCAACTGTAACAACCGTACGTTGAAGAGTGTTCTGAGAAATTCCAAATTACAAGAAGTTGAATGTTTAGTAAAAACAAATTCTGATACGAACAATATTGTTTTCCATGTTGTATTACTGAGAACAATCATTCCATGTACAAGAAGCTGATGCTTGTCTGTTCCACCTGATCGGTCGCCCAGCAGCCATTGGTACCCCCTGATTGCGAGCCACACGACTACGCTAAGTCTAGCTACGAGCTACACAACACTCAATCAGAGGAAGATCGTCGTCGATGAAACCGACAGGTTCAGCAACCCTAAGCAATAAATTCTGGAAACTCAAAATTGTCATACAGCAGTCACATTGTACATATTTGTTATACAGCAGAAACTCTTGTTAAGTTAAGTTTGGTATTTGTTTTATTGTCGCATTGGTTTACAGAAAAAAACATCACTTGATTCATAATTATTATTAGTTAGGAAGTTTGAATTTTCATCCCAGTTGAAAAAATAATTCTGGCATCCATTCAAATTTACAGTTTCTTAAAACCTTTGCTTTACCTGACAGTTCGAAGGAGTATTTGATTGCTAAAACTAATACACACGTAAAACAATTATTTTGAATCCATTTTCTACCATGTATTTGAGATGAATATCCTTGAATCTGCTTCTTCATGCCCAGGGCAAGTCACTTCAATTAAGGAACCTACAGCACTAATATTTCCTTCAATTTTGTCACCTGGAGTAGTAATAACGAGAGGTAGTGAGAAAATTGCAAACAATTTCATTGTATTACAGCATTTTGTATTTCAGCAGCTACCTTGGATTCCATCACCTTATTGAGATGCCTCCCCTCCTCAAATTAATTGATTAGTCATTAACTACATTTCTGCCAAATATGATCATCCCATCACAATTTGCAGTTTGTTCATACCTAGCACCTCCACTTAACAAAAAACTAAAATAGATATAATTTGACAAGTGAATACAGCTCATGAATAAGCTTCATCAAAATATCTATAGATTTCCTATATTGGTATGAAAATGAAAGATTGGTCATTTTGAAACTTCTGGACCGATTTGGTCCATCTTCGAAGTTGTCCAAGGCATTGATGGAAAATATTTTTGTGCCCAATGTGGCATCCAATTTGTTCAAAAATTTCGTTATATCACATATATATGTAGATATATAAACATTTGAACTGATGGTAGTTTTGGGTTTTGGGGGCCATGATGGTGAAGATATATCAAAATTTATTGAAATTTTTAGTGTGATGACGGGACCAATAGGTAGGTAGCATTTCTATTGAAATCTACTTGAAAATATAGGATTCTTCTCTATGTTTGTGGGAACTCTATGCAGGAAGTTGTATTCATGTCGGTTGAATAGATTTCGAGGAAATCTATTGATCCATACTGAAACACTTCCATGATATGATAAATTCAGATTCTCCAGAGAAGAAAATCATCCTCAATAGAATAATGAATAGAAATATTTTTCTGTGAATTGAAAAATCGACGATGAAAATGTAGTTATTTTTTCTGAATGTCTACCAGAAAACAACTACTTCCCCGGCTAAAGAAACGCTGGACATTGAACTACATCTGATAGATATTCTGAAAGGACCCTAACTCAAAATGAAAAATCTGAAATTGAAAATTTGCATTTTTAATCAGATAATTATTTGATTTTCTATTGCAGTCTTGATTAAGAACTCATATAGATGAATGAAGCAAAGAAGAGTGTTTTCTAAAACGGAGTACTCACTAGAAATCATTTAAAACATTGACACAAGGGAGGCATCGCATTCGCTAGGTCTCTTCAATACAGTTTTGTCGACAAAAATCTATTTCACGCTTCCACGATCATCAGGAAGACCAAAAGAAATGAGAAACACATTTTCTAGAGAATTGAATACCTAGTGAATACGATCCCTCCCTTGCGTCAATGTTACAAATTATTTCTGGTAACTACTCTCTTTTGGAAAACATTCTTCTTTGTCTCATTCATCTATATGAGTTCCTAATTGAGACTGAAATTGAAAATCAAATAATTATCTGAATGAAAATGCAAATTTTTTCTATCTATCTATCATATGTCCAGGGTGGCTTCAGCTGAGAAAATAGTTGTTTCATGTTAGACATTCACAAAAAATTAATTCATTCTTATCGTGGATTGTTCAATTCACATAGAAATATTTCTATTCAGTATTCAATTGAGAATGTTTCCTTTTTCAATATGAATACCCTACAAGAGGTTATCTTTCAATCGCAGATGACTCCTCACTGATTTCATAAACATCGTATTCATATTTTCAAACAAATCAATCGAATCATAAAGAAATTCAGGGGAGTATTGTAGTAGGGTGAAGCCGTTATAAAAATATGAAAATAGTAGTCCAAATTCAAAGTAGAAGATGTTGGGGATGAATAGCATAAAGTCGTCGTCACAAAACCTATAATTCTTCAATAATTTTGTTTCCGAAATAATCCATATTAGGTTTTTGATATATGTTTTTACATTTTACTTTTTTATCCATGCCCGGGCATTATGTACAATGTTCATTTTTCAACAGTTTTCATCGTATTGATCTCTCATATTGGGCATTTTTTATAATCAAATTGACATACATATGGAATCAGTGTTACATCTAAATACCCACACAAATACACTACATTAACAATATACATCGATAATTTTGAAGCGGTTACACGATACGGAATTATCTTCTGGGGCCGTTATCACAATATTGAAGAAATCTTCATAAATCTAAAAAGAATAATCAGAGGAATCAACAATTTTAATTATAACCAAACCTGCAGAACAGTATTCAAATCCACCAACATGATGGCAATCTACGTAAATTAAATACGATGTCTAAAGTTACCAAAAGTCACAATTCTTTACAGGGAATATACCTTCACATAAGTATCCAACGAGAACAAATCAATCCTCGACTAACCGCAACTGAAAAAAGCACACACTATATGGCAATTAAGCATTTTAATCATCTACCTGACAGAATTGAAGTGATAAAGGAAATAAGGGATTTTAAAGGAGAAATAAAAAAACTAATAAAAAACTTTTTAAAGACAAGTTTTCATGTAAGCAGTGTACTGAATGTATAAAATAGATTAAAGTCATCGCTGAAAATGATTAAATTATTTTTTGTTGAATGTTTTGGTTTCAAAAACATTGTCGCGCAAAATGTACATAAAAGTAGGTACCAATTAATTTCATTGGAGAAATATTGGTTGGTGAGTGACAACTTGTCGAAGTATTGATTTTATTACAATTCGCGCGACAAGCTTTTTGAAACCAAATAATTCATTGTCAGCGACGATTTAAACTTATTTTATACGTTTCAGTACATGACTCAAATGGAAGCTTGTCTTTAAAAAGGTTTTTCATTAGTTATTTTATTTTTTGATTTTTATTGAGTTCGCTTTAAACTGTTCATTCATAATAGAGCATCGTTATTACGAGGTCTCTTCCCTGTAAGTATTGAGCTGAAAGAAATCATGATTTCCACCCCAAAAACTCCCACACAACAATTTTGAATAGAATCTGACCATAATCACAGAATTCGTCCGCCATTCTGAAGTCGCTATCCTGAATTTATAGATTTTTTTGACCCCCATGCCAATTTTGAATAAAATATTACCATAATCAGAAAACTCCATCTTGGAGCCGCCATTTAAAATTTATAAATTTTGACAAGAAATCAAAATCTCCGACCGCGAAAACCGCCGCACACCAATTTTGAATCGATTCAGACCATAATCACAAACTCGTCCTCCATTTTGAAGCCGGCATTTTCAATTTTCAAATTTCGACAGAAAATTCATAATTTTCGTCCCCGAAAACCCCCACATACCAATTTTGCATCAAGTCGGACCATAATTACAAATATCGTCCACCATCTTGGAGCCGCCATTTCGTTTTTTTCTTCAACAGAAACACTATAATGCTTTGTAACTGTAATTATGAACACCTGCTAAATTACAAATTATTTGGACGACTGGAAGTCTGTCACAATTCACTTGCAAGATTTGACCCAAACTAACTAACGAACGAACTAACTAACAAGTGAATCTAAATAAAAGCTTGTAATTGTGAAGAATTCTCATAGATTTAGAGCCCTGAAATTCGAACGTATGTCTCACTGGACGATACATTTGAAAATCCTTTGTTTTGTCGTGTAATCAAAATCTAAAATCCTTTCTTTTCGTGTTGACGCCATTTCATTCTATGTATGTTTGTAATCTACTCTGAAATAAAGCCCTTTATTATCTTCCTTCGGCAGTGTGGGAATGGCCCACACATAGCTTGAGAAATATTCGGTGAAATACATTCATTAGTGCTCGGAAACAAGATACCGTAGACCCGCTCATATGGCTTCTCTAACACCTACAACATTATGTTAACCTACCACATGACACCTTCATGAAATTCAACCCGAGACATTGAAACTTTATACATGGCACCCTAAAAACATCATGTAGACAAGCAAAAGGTGTTGATGCGATAATTTTACCGGATTCCACTATTGGTTTGGTTCTCAACCGTCGAAACGTTCGATCCTATCGCCTAATTGACCCAGTTTTACACAATCCAATTAAGTGATATAATTGTTTTGAAGCCATAAAACTCGATTTTGTCGAGTAACTCATTCGAATTTTACACTTCGAATAGGAAGCAGAAATATAATATATATATATATATATATATATATATATATATATATATATATATATATATATATATATATATATATATATATATATATATATATAAAAAGCATCAAATTATAGATAGTAACACCTATAATCTGTATAGGTGTCACTATCTTGTGTAAATAGGTTTTTTCACATAAAAACCCAGAAGAAGAAGGTGGACTAGAACAAAATAATAATGTAAACACAAACTGTGAGATGAATCAAGTGGGTATTTTTTACTGGAATATTCAATGTCTGTCAAATAAAGTAGATTATTTTACACATTTTTTAAAACAAAATGATTTCTCAGTAATATGCTTGAGTGAACACTGGCTTTCTGCTGACAGTCTAAACATGATACAATTAAATTATAGATAGTAACACCTATAATCTGTATAGGTGTCACTATCTTGTGTAAATAGGTTTTTTCACATGAAAACCCAGAAGAAGAAGGTGGACAAGAACAAAATAATAATGTAAACACAAACTGTGAGATGAATCAAGTGGGTATTTTTCACTGGAATATTCAATGTCTGTCAAATAAAGTAGATTATTTTACATATTTTTTAAAACAAAATGATTTCTCAGTAATATGCTTGAGTGAACACTGGCTTCCTGCTGACAGTCTAAACATGATACAATTAAATGACCACCTACTAGCTTCTTATTATTGTAGAGACGAGAATAAACATGGTGGCCATATTTATCAACAAAACATCAAATTCAAGTCTATGTGCTTGAATAAATATAGCGTAGAATTCCATGCAGAATTCTGCGGGATAGAGTTGAAAGAATTCAACACAGTAATAATTAGTTTGTACAGATCCCCACTTCATGGAGATATAAATATTTTCTGTCGAAAGTTAGATGAGCTACTAAATTATTTATCGAATAGCTACCAAAAACTAGTAAATGTTGGGAGACTCAATATACACTTCAATAGGCATAGCAGTATTTTGACTGATTTTATAGACTTAATTAACTCCTACGGAATAGAAGCAACTATAAAAGACTACACTAGGTTTGATGCCAGGACTAGCTCCTGGTCATGCATAGACAACATACTGACAAATCTTGATCCTGTTACCTTCGAAACCGGTATTATTGATCCCTGTTCATCGGACCATAACGCACGATATATCAAAATGAGGAACATGAAAAATGAAAAACCTCTTAAAATCCTTCGACGCAAAATCACTAGCCAAAATCTAGAAAGATTTGGAGTCGATATAAGTACCTTCCAATGGGACATTTTTGAGCAAACTGATGACGCTGAATTCCTGTCAGAAAGCCTTATAGGCACCTTGATGGCTCATGTTGACAAATACTTTCCTCTAAAGCCAGTATCTCATAAATCCAACACACCCATAAAATTCTTTGAGAACAAATTAAACGAAATGAGAAGTAATCTATCGGCCCCGAAAATCATCAGTAATAGTAGGGGTGATAGTATAAGCCAAAAAATTTTCCTAATTACAAGGAAAACTATAATAAATCGTTGAACGAAGCAAAAAAAACAGCTTACGATAACTTCATTCTAAATTCTGAAAGTAAAAGTAAGGACACATGGCGGCTCATCAATTATGAACGTAACAAGACGAACAATCCAAACAATATTGCATGTGACATAACGTCAAATGAATTCATTGAATATTTTTCATCAGTCGCAGAAAAAATAATAGAGCAGTTACCTGAATCGAACAGACCAGCTACAGAATACTTGAAAAATTTGCCTAAAATTCCAAATTCCTTTTTTCTTCATCCAATCGACCACATAGAAGTGCTGAATGCAATAAATCATTTGAAAAACACAAACTGTCTGGATGTCCATAACTTAAACAGTAAGATACTGAAGGAAATAAAATATCATATTGTCCATCCTCTCGTTAAAACATACAATCTCTGTATCGCTCAAGGTATTTTTCCCAGTATACTGAAACAAACCAAGCTCATCCCGGTATTCAAAAAAGGTGACATTGATATGCCTGAAAATCATCGACATATCTCTATCATTCCTATTATTGGCAAAATCCTTAAAATTATCATTCATAAAGGACTTTCAAATTTTTTCGAAACTGATAATATTTTGCACGAAAATCAGTTTGTCATTTTGGTCTTTCGCCAAAGCTGTGGGAAGAAACTTCACTTCCAGCTCATTTCCTCCTCTAACCAAAGAAGATGGAACACTAGCAACGACTGCCCAGGAAGAAGCCAATATCTTTGCGCACCTATTTGCTGGAAATTCACTTGATCTCATCGGAAAACAACCCCAACATTACACCTATTGACAGTCACATGCCGAGATCACCTCTCGCCAACGTACTATCAGAAATAATTTGCTGGTCCAACACCAACAAAGCTGTGGATCTGACGGAATCCGCCGATTGTTCTCAAAAATGTGCCCCTGAACTAACACCTGTTCTTTGCAAGTTGTTCAACCACTCTTACAATTTGGGGTATTTCCGTCCAATTGAAATATTGCTAGAGTAAGCCAGTCCCTGAAGGCAAAAGCCTACCTAGCAACTACAGACCTATCGATGCTATCTATTATTTCAAGGTCATGGAAAAAGCCATCAATATCGAGCTCATGAAATATCTGAAGACTCAGAATTGTCAACGATAGGCAATATGGCTTCCGCCATCAGGATCAACTGTGACCTGCTCGCTTACGTCTCACATATATGGCAGCTATCTATTGAAAAGTATGGAGAAACTTTAGCTGTGGCATTAGATATCCCAAGGCGTTCGATCGAGTTTGGCACCAGGGACTCCTCGCCAAGCTTCCGTCTTATGGCTGGCCCCCTCAGCTGTGTTCTCTGCTTGCTAGTTTTCTCTCAAACAGGTCTCTCCATGTAGTGGTCGATGGAGTTTCCTCTGACACTCTACTCATAAATGCTGGTGTTCCGCAAGGATCTATTCTCGCACCAACACTATTTCTACTTCACATCAACGACCTGTTGAAAGCAACTTGATGTCGAGTACACAGCTTTGCCGATGATACTACCCTCCATACCGCTTCCTCTTCCAGGGCCCCTATATCAGCCCGTGAAACCAGAAGTGAACGAGGAAGAAATGTTAATAATATAAATATGGACTTAGCAACAATTCTCGGGTGGGGATCAAATAACTTGGTAGAATTCAATGCAAACAAAACACAAGCATGTCTTTTCTCTAGAAAAGCCGATCTCACTGTGCCTAACATAACTTTGTCAGGAGTAACCATACCACTGAAGTCATCCATATCGATGCTTGGTATTACTATCAGCAATAACCTTTCCTGGGAAAATCACGTGAGGTCCATTGCCAAAAGTGCATCTCAAAAACTTGGTTTTTTGTTTCGTGCCAAGAGCTGTTTTACCCTACTCAGCTCCTTATGATCTATAAGGCACAGATCCGACCTGTCCTGGAATACTGTTCCCATATTTGGAGCGCGGCACCTAAACATATCCTGAGGCTATTGGATTCTGTCCAAAAAAGGGCAATTCGTCTCGTCGGTGATGCCTCGCTCACAAACTCGCTCACTTGTCTGGAACACCGTAGAAAAGTTGGCGATTTGTCTCTATTTTAAAGATATTTTCATGGGCGATGCTCTTCTGAAATATCAACAATCGTTCCTGCTTTGGCAGTCTCTTCGAGACTAACCCGTCAAGTTCAGTCATCACACCCCTTCGTGGTCACTTTGGAGACCTGCAGAACATCACTTTCCAAAGACTCGTTCATGCAACGAACAGCCAGGCTTTGGAACTCATTGCCTAGGGAGGTGTTCCCCGAGGCATACAACCTCCAGAAATTTAAGAAGAATACCAACTTCTACCTTCTTTCCCTTGGTTTCCACGATGTTCTCTGAACATTACAGGATATTCCTTTTCGTGGGAACCAGAACATAAAAAAAAAAAAAATCCTCAAAACTGACTACTCTGCGAAATCTAACTTATCTAATTAAAAACAGTAATATGAAATGGTGCAAACTTGTTTATGTGTGATCAATACTAGTTAAATAAATGTTAAATGTTATGAAAAATTATGTGAGCATAAAAAAATCATCAAATGTTCAAAAGAAAGGACACAAGTAATCAAATAACCAATACATTGCACTTTAGTTAGTTCTGCTTATGAAATACCTTGTTATTCTTCCTTTGTGGTGTTCTCCTGCCTCTCAGAAGTATTCGTGCTCACTGGAACATGCAGCTACACTGCAAAAAGCCCCTTTTGTTCCTGGGAATGTCACGGACTGGTTTTTGTTATTTCAATAAGGTAAGTGGTTTCTTCTAGTTTGCTTATTTATCCATTTGTATGTGAATCAGTTATGAAGCGGTTTTAGATAGTTCTGCTTGTTTTTATCTTGATTTTTGTTAAAAAAAAAAAATCTCTAAATTTGGTATCTGGTTTAGTTTTTTTTATTAGTTTTTCATCTCTCTCAAGTTTGTTAAATTTTCTCTTGGCAACCCACACATTTTGTTTTTTTTCACAAATTTTGAAATTTATTGCCACTTTCTATATCACTGTTTTTAATTTTAATTATATGTAAAAATTTGGTTAGAATTCATATTTGACATTTTCATGATTTCATAATTTTTATATTTCATTATTTTCCTCACATAGTTTTTCACATCTCGCTGTTGGGTTTCCTACTGATATGGTTTACCATACAGGATGTTCCAACTTATATACCATTTGATCCACTTGAAATTCATGAATTCAAATTCACATATTATTTTATTGTTTGTGCAATTTGAATGTATTGTTGGTCACATACTTATGACAAAAGAGATACTTCAGGACTGACTTTTTGATACATATGCGTTGACTAAAGCATGGTATAAGATTCTAGAATAGTAAAAAAGCATAGAAAAATTTTAAAACAAACGTAGCATGAACCACTATAACTTAAATACCTAATTATAATAATGAATTATCAGTTTTATTATTTTTTTAACTTTTCCTATATATATACTTCTGTGGATTTCCTTGGGTTTCTGGTTCGTTAGAATAAGAAAAATTCAGTGATTCATAATCCAATTCAATACATTTATACATTTATAAATGTACCCTGGTGTTGGTTAACGTCTTTTTCGTTTATATAAACAAGTTTTCAATATCGGCTGAGCAACAATTGTTACTTTCATCTATAAAAAGATATTTGGAAAATTATTTCAGGAAGATTTCAATGAAAATACTAACTACTAGTCCCGTTATCACAAGACTTCCAAAAAATTTGATATAATATAAAGTTTATATATATTTATATATATATATATATATATATATATATATATATATATATATATATATATATATATATATATATATATATATATATATATATATATATATATATATATATATATATATATATAAATATATATAAAACTTTCGAACTATCCTTGGGTTCTGGGGACCATGATTGGCGAAGATATATCAAATTTTTTGGAAGTCTTGTGATAAGTATGCAACATATGGGAATTTTTGAAATTAATTGCTTCACCAAAATACAAATATTGCCGAAAGTTGCTGCATGTGCGATAATCATATTAGTTGCACTTAGAATAGTTGCAAGTCGAACAGCATACAGAGTAGATGAAAGAATATAAAAAATGTACAGGAGTACCCTGATTTCAGAAAATTAAGCAGAATGTTATGCCTACATGCCTCGCAAGAATGTTTGTTTTTTGAAAAACATAATTTCATATTTTTTCCAATTTATTCCAAACACCTTCATACATCCATCAAAATTGAATCAATTTCGCATGGCTTTGTTCAAATACAAGCATATTCGTAAAATTATCTTAGATTTTTATTTTTTAGGGAATTACAAAGTTCCTGTTTGATGCAACGATATTAAACCCAACTTTAAAATCTTGCAAAAACGTATTTTAACAAGAGATAAACAATAGTTATTATAATATGCATAGTGCATAAACACTCTACAAATTAATCGTCAAACATGAAATCTTACTGAAATAATTGCATCCTCCAAGACAGTTAACGCTAGCCGAGGAGGCAGAATCAGTTTCAATATGTGGAGATAACTCTCAATCAGTACGTGAAGCAGCAGATATATTCAATGACCGACATCCAGACAAACAAGTTCACTATTCAACGGTAAGCATCATTTTAATTAATTTTAAACAGAACAGGGTATTTCGACTGTAAATATAAAAATGAACGTACAAAAGCTGTATGTACTGTAGAAAATCAAATAGAAGTACTCCAGACAGACTTCAGATCCACCCAAGAAATTTCTGCTTATACGGATGTAAAAAAGGCTTTGTTGAAACAATCTTGAGAAAAATAAATATCATGCCTATGAGTCAAATTTTATTTGCACGTTTCAAGAACGAGACTCTGCATTGCGGTATGTGAATTCGATGACGAATAGAATATCAACGATGAACCCATGTTCACAACAAATGATGTTTTCTTCCCCAAATTGTAGGTGGTGGTATAATTAACGACAAATTAATAAGGGCATTTTTTTGCCAAAACCTAATTGGTGATAAATATTTATAATGTTTGGAAAACAAACTGACGGATTTTTTAGATATGAGTTTATAAGAACGAAATAAATTATGATTTGTACATTCTGCTAGAATTGTTCCTGAATGGTTAACTCGGGAATTTGGTAATGAATGCTAGGACGGATTACCGATCCACAATGGCCTCCTCGTTCGCCAGATCTCACCCCAATAGATTTTTCATGGGCATATTCAGAGCAAAAAGTATAGGAGGATCGACCATTTAATAATGTTGAGGAGCTTGAAAATTCGATACGACTTCATTTCAGAAATATTCCTGGGAATGTATTGCGATCTACTCCTAGTGAATTTTATGATCGGACAATAAGATTCATTGAACGAAAAGGTGAACATAAAGAGACGCTTCATGATTTTTTGAACATATTGTTTATGCATTTTAAAGATTCTCTGTTCTAATTTATTTTGATTTGTTAATCGTTAACTTATAATAAAAATAAGCCGATACAAATTGGCACCACATTCAAATACGTTTCAAAACATTGTATTATTGCTTTTGAGAATTGGGTGCGTTGAGTTGTTGATTTTATCTCGAAAGTTTCCAAATGAACGAACAATTTGATGAATGATACTTACTTGTAGGTTTTTATCGTTTGGCTTACCTTCCTGTGGTTTCCAATTAATCATTCAATAAAAATCCTCGTTATAACATTACCGTTCACTTCCACTCTTTTGATCACAAATCAAAGAACCTGCTTTCGCTCCATTAGCTTTTGTTTCTTTTTATTTCATCATTCATTTATATATTACATGGCCATAGCAGACGACACCAAATACAATAATCGGAGGCAGATAACGAAAACTATATTGAATCTATCAATATATTCCACTAGATGATTATATTGGGAAAAAAATATATCAACATATAGATTGAACAAATTGTAAGCGATACGAAGGAAATATAAACTTGCTTTAGAGAAGAGGGTAATAAGTACTCTGTAGAAACAGACCGCATAGAAAACCCTCTCACGCCTATCTACCATTCCTTTTTCTCTCTTCCTCATAAAAAACCTAACGAAAATCCAACGTTCATAGAAATGGCGTGGGAATTCTACCCTGCATGCCTCACAGTACTATTGCCGCCATTACCGGACTCGACAGTGCGAGGAAATTACCCAGACGATAGCCCAATCCAATTTATGTAGACTTTATTCGTTAGCTCTGTTTATGGAGACACGCTTTCAGGCGGAGAACTTATTTTCTATGTTGGCAACCGAACGGATGTTCTATGTTGTTCAGAATTGATGATACGCTTTGAGTAGTCATAAATGTAATGAATTCTTTGAACAAACTTTTCTAGCCAAGTAACAACTTGTTTGAAAATATCCCATGGTGGATATAAAATCAATTTTTTTCCATTTTTCGACTGTTATATCGTTCATCTCTACATTCAACACTTATAAGTCAACAAAAAATTGTCGATGTTGTAGCACGTCTAACTCACTGTTTGTGTTTTTCATTTGAAAAATTGTAAATGGTTAAATATTCTGAACTTTTCTTTTGACGTTATTTATATAAAGTCCAGGGTACTTAATCTTCAATTTTGGGCTATGTCGTGGTACGGAGAAGACCAAATAGTCTAGTCAACAAGTGCTTTTTGGACCAACTTTTTTCAGCAGTCTCCGAAAATTATGATCGAGGTGTCATTCCATTCGGAATGACATCTCGATGATTTTTGGGAAAAATGAAGTTCTGCTTACAAAAATTGTAAAAGTTATTAACAATTGACTAAAAAAAAGGGGGCTTTGGTTTTTGGAAAATATCTCAAAAACTAATGAAGATTTTTCAAATCTGAAAAAATATTCAAAAAGAGGAGGGAATTTCCTAGAAAAAGTTTGGATTCTCAGAATTGTAGGATTAATATTCATGATTTTCCCAGAGGGATGAAAATACGGCCGAAAACGGGTACTCTGGCTTGGGCAAGCCGCGCCTAGTTTGGACACTTTAACAATAAAAATTATTTAAGCATACTAAATATAAAAATAAAAAATTGAAAAAATTCATACACTAACTGAACAGATGAATGAACAATAATCCGCTCGAAAAAAAATTTATCACAATTTTTCAATTATTTATTCAATAGTTAATTAATAAATTTTTTCTGCTTGAACATGAACATTGCAAGTGTGATAATTGTTGAACTATGAATTTAAGATTTTTTTCCTCTCTTGGAGCAATTCTTGAAAGGCTTCAGAATAGAACCCCATTAGATAAATTAATAAAAATTCATTTTTCAGTTTTTTATTAATAATTTTTTTTAAAACAAATTTAAATCTTAAATTATTCATTGAAAAAAAAGTTTTTTTTTCAAATATTATCAACGATCCGTTTTAATTTATCAGAAACTGATAAAATAATTTTAAAAAAATTCCAATTTTTAAAAAAATAAACAAATGCGTTGTTTATAAGATAATTGAAATGTTTTTCATGGAATTTCGATCTTTGATACAAATAATGATTTTTAAAAGAAAAATTGTTCCATAAAAAAAAAAATTTATTGCTTAAAAACGCATTTGTTAATTAACAATTATTTTCTCCACTTTCTCCATTTTTTCTTGAAAAATCATTGTTTGTTTTTCTTTGTGATATAAAAAAAATCATTTTATTTAATTTTTCATTTTTTGCAATAAAAATTTGTTATAAACAAATACATTTTTATCTTTTTTTTTCTATTTTACTTTTTGTCAAAAAAACAGACATATTTTTTGTTTTTTAATGTTTTTTATAATTTTTTTCAAAATTTTTTTTATTATTTTTTTTAAATTTTTAAATATGAAGTTCTCTGTAACTTCGTCATTCTTACCTGGTTTTTTATCCTTAAAATTATTATAATTTATAAACTAATCGAGATACGATGAAAATGCTCCAGACTTATTTATTCTCCATTAGATAAAGAACAAATTTAGCTGAAAAGTTTAGTTGTTACTTATTTATTTAATAAATTTATAGCAATTGTTGATGAAAAATACTTAGGGAGAATTTTTTTTTTTGCTCTAATGCTTAAAAATCTTATTAACTATTAAAAATAAATATGACTACCTCATTCAAGTATCTTATCTAATTCATCGGTTGTTCGAACTGGCAAAAACATTGTTTCTGTCTTTTTCCAGTGCCAATTTTCCGGATTGAGATCGTTGTTACCAAGCCAATATTGAACTTGGTAATACACTCGGTATGAATGATAACTCAATGCTGTTGACGTAGGTGGTAGAGTCGCTAAATTGATGGCTTCTTTAGACTTCTTCAAAAGTTCCATAAATTCGGGAACACGGCATTGGCTCGCAGTTACGTCGGTTTTAAATTCTCCACATAAAAACAGCATCAATCTTTCTCCAGCTTCCTTAATTTCATCAGTGGATGCACAGGGATCATAAAATTTTTCCACATACTGCTTCATCCCATCGTTTTTTATAATCAAATCTAATAATTTCTTCTTCCCTTTGCCAAAAATTGAGCTCACTGTATCACAACCCGTAAAAGCATGAACGAAAAGTATAATATATTCTAGATGTTGATTCTTCGTGCTTCCATAGATTTTTCATCAACAATTGCTATGAATTTAATAAATAAATAAGTACCAACTAAACTTTTCAGCTAAATTTTCATCGTATCTCGATTAGTTTATAAATTATAATAATTTTAAGGATGGAAAACCAGGTAAAATGACGAAGTTACAGAGAACTTATATTTAAAAAAAATAAATAAAAAATAAAAAAAAAAACCAAAAGTAAAAAAAAATATAAGGTAAAAATTTATTTGTTTATAACAAATTGTTTATTGTATAAACAATGAAAAATTAAATAAAATGAAATTTTTTTTTATATCAAAAAGAAAAACAAATAATGATTTTGAAAGGAAAAATGGTTCCTTGATATTAATTAGAAGTTAAGAAAATAATTGTTAATTAACAAATCGTTTTTAGGCGATAATTTTTTTTTATGGAACAATTTTTCTTTTAAAAATTATTATTTGTATCAAAGATTGGAATTCCATAAAAAAAAAAAATTATTTATAAAAATTTTTTTTTTTTAAACAATTAAAGATAACATTTTTTTAAAATTATTTCCTTGCAGTTTCTGATAATATGAAAACGGATCGTTAATAATTTTTGAAAAAAAACATTTTTTTCCAATGATTAATTTAAGTATTTAATTTTGCAACAACAAAAATTATTAATAAAAAACTGAAAAATTAAAAAAAATTAATTTTTCCAACGGGGTTCTATTCTGAAGCCTTGCAAAAATTGCTCCAAGAGAGGAACAAAATCTTAAATTTATAGTTTAACAATTATCACACTTGCAATGTTCATGTTCAAGCAGAAAAAAATTATCAAATAACTATTGAATAATAATTGAAAAATTGTGATACATTTTTTTTTCAAGCGAGTTATTGTTTATTCATCTGTTCAGTTAGTGTCTGAATTTTTTCAATTTTTTATTTTTATATTTAGTTTGCTTAAATAATTTTTATTGTTAAAGTGTCCAAAGTGGGCGCGGCTTGCCCAAGCCAGAGTACCCGTTTTCGGCCGTATTTTCATCGCTCTGGGAAAATTATAAATATTGATCCTACAATTCCGGGAATCGAAACTTTTTCCAGGAAATCTTTATTAGTTTTTGAGATATTTGCAAAAAACCAAAGCCCCCTTTTTTTTACTTAATTGTTAATAACTTTTACAATTTTTGCAAGCGGAACTTCATTTTTTTCAAAATCATCTAGATGTCATTCCGAATCGAATGACACCTCGATCATAATTTTCGGAGACTGCTGAAAAAAGTTGGTTCAAAAAGCACTTGTTGACTAGACTAAAAACCGTCTATAAAACTAATATCATTTACCTTAGTGATAATTAAGATGAAAATAAAATATTTTGGAGTTGAGGTTGGCGACAAATATGGCTTGTAAAACTAAGCCGATAGAGGAGCAACAATGCATTATAGTAAATATTTATCCATATCTCCAACCGTGCAAATGAGTAACCATAGTCGAAACTAATTTCTACTACGAGACAATAGCCGGTGAACAGGTCGGGGGTACTGTTGCCGATAAAGTTATGTACTTCATGTAATAGCTGTCTTGAAGTATCAATTATCATTTGGTTTGGAAATTAGTCTGGAAGAAATGATTCGTGAAACAGTTATTCCTAAATGACATCTTTGAAAATAAAATCCAACGTTACATCCATCATTATGAGATCCAACAAAGGTTGAAAAAATTACCTGGAGATTTGTAATTATATTGGCGAGCTTGGCAACATGCCAGTTGGGTTGTCCTGTGAAGGTGAAATAAGGAAATCCCCGTTACGGATTTAACGACAGAATATATTATTCCAGCGCCAGCGGTAGAGGAATCGTTATTGGATTTTGAATTTTGATATTCTTCTAGTGGATGTTTTGAAAATTTCGCACTTTCAACCGGGCATATATTAGTTTTCAATTCCAGGATCATATGTATTTTGATTGCGACTTTGTGTTAGTTTATTGGAATGAGTCGTTTGATATGAACCAATTTTTATGATTTTTGGATGCCATATTCCACTTGTTGATTCTCACAACATAAAATATCAGAGTCGGATGTTGCAGCTCATAATTTTTGTGAAAAAAAAATAAATCAACAAAACTTTCCTCAAATTTCACGAAAAAGGCAGTTTTCAATATCTCTGGCAATTTAACGGTTCATTCTGAACGACTTATTTATTTTCCTTGATATTCGTTGAGAAAGAGACGACAGTTTGTGGAGAGAAAAAATGGTTCTCACGTTAGAAATATTTCATATGGATTGTGTACCGGCGGAAATATTCAGACAACGTTTTCCAAGGGATGAAAACTATAACGACCCTCCGTGGATAGGGGATGCTGTAGAATCAAAAATAGAAAGAAATAAATGATATTTTTCACACTCTATATATTGTTCGCTGAATTTTCCTTAGTAAAATAAAGAATCATTGATTTATTCCCATACATGGCGTGTCATATCCAGTAATAATTCTATGAGAACTTCATAATAATCAGGTAATATATCGATAACTCGTTACATAATTACAAAGAGTGTCAGTTTGACAGTTTGAATAATCACGATTTGTAATTATGCAGGGAGTTTGAGATGTATAACCGGATTTATTTTGAGGTACGTATTGTATTTGATACGATAATTTTTTGACTGAATTGAGTAAATATAAACGATTTATTGATTTAAATACAAATTGGTACAATGAAAATTACAATTATTATAGACAACGTTTTTTTTAACTGAGTTATTTTATGCGCTGGAAACGTGGCTACTGCTCATTGAAGTGCTGGAAATACCGAAGGTGTTATTACTTGAATCTGTAGCGTTTTTAAAATTGGATCTCATCTTATTTATTATGTTTGGTGATGTTGTTATCTAACTGTAGGTAGGGTTTGATAGAATTGCTATTACCATGTCCTGTTATTTTAATAAATTCTTGTTCCGATACACCTGCCTTCGCCAATTGTGAAACAGCAGTGGCTCGGTGAGAATGATTTGAAAATCTTTTGTTTGTCATATTTAAATTTGCCAATTCTGCAGAGTTCTTGACCCCTTTACAAATTCATGCACTCCAATTGACATCTTTTTGTACCAGCCAAGGGTTTTTTGTTTTCTCCAGTTAGGATTTACTGTCAGGAATAACCTATCTGTTTCCATTTTGATGTTTTCGCTTCTTTTTATCATAAGTTTATCTAGAAGTCTCACTGGACAACGACTCACTTCATTATGGTTGGGTACAAGCCATTTAGTATTAGCACACGGTTTTGCTCCTCCCTGTGTGGTTTGGTAAAAATAGGATCAAATTGTATTCTACCAGTTGGAGTATCATCATTCCCAGTTTCCATTCGAAAAAAATGAGAAGCATGACGCTCCTTCATTTCCTCTCCACGCAAGTTCTACAGGAGCAATTAATTATTTTTTTATTTGTAATTCTTCCGGTGTATTTTCATCCCACGCTTCTATCATTGCTATGTAGTCGGTATCTTTAAATGCTGATACACTAATCTTTCTCTTAACCGGTAACATTTGAAGTTCCCTTCTTTCAGAATTACTTGCGTTTCGTGCGGCTAAAAATATATGACTAGAGAATGGATCAATTACTCTATTAAACTCCATATATTTTTCCTGTATTTGTTTTGCCGTTACGTTCCACATCGTTTTAACCACATTTTCTTTATAATTTTCTCCATTATCTTTTCGCATATTGAAAGCCCAATCTTTCAAAATGGATGCTATCATTCCAGTGGAAATTGATTCATTTAGTACATTGTTTCTTCCACTACAAAACGTAAGAAATTGTATCGTATTGTATTACGAAGCTCAGCATTTTGTATACTTTCGTCTATTGCATTCAATGATAAATCTCCTAATCGACTAATTTTTGAACAATTATTGATAAACGTCAAAATCTGACGGTCCTGTAAGTTTGTGTATTATTGTAAATTGATGTCGATGTGGTTACTACGGAAATGAAATTATTGTAAAATTTTCGATTGGTGGAGCTACTCTATTTTTAATCAGGTATTATCGAAATTATACAAGGTAAGTAATGGATGAATGTGGTTTTTTGTGGAGGAACGTTCTGATTGGTTGAGAATTTGTGATTTTGTAACAATATTGGCGGATAGATATCGAAGTATACTCTAGCCAAAATATCTATCACGAGTGGTATATGACCAGATTATATATCGAGCTAGCTATTTCCAACTTAACTACGAGCCCAAAAACTCCGACACACCAATTTCGAATAGAATTGGACCATAGTTGCAGAACTCGTTTGCCATTTTGGAGCCGCCATCATATGATTTTGACAAAATATTAATTATATTCGACGCGAAGAACACGCACATACCAATTTTGAATAGAAGCGCCCCATAATCTTGAAACTCGTCGGTCATTTTGTTTTTTGATGTAACAAATATTCCATAATACATTGTCACCGGAATCATGAACACCTGCCAAAGTTAATCGGACGACTAGAAGTGGATCAAAACTCATTTGCAAAATTTCATCTGAACGTACAAATCGAGAAATAAATAGTAATCGCAGAGAAACAAACAAGACAAGTTGAATGAAAGCTTGTGAAAATATCAGGGTTTTGCGGAAAAATTAACCGGTAAAGAGGTGCACTACCCTCATAGGAAAGTGTCAGAGACACACAGTTATTTTGAATATTTTCATTTTTATCAAGTTTACATTATCTCTGTATTAATTTTCATTTTGAGAAACACACACTACAGAGGAGAGAAAAATATGTCACTTCATGTCAGTTAGACAAGAATATTAGTATTGTACAAAAACTTCCGAAAATATTGTATTTGGGCGTTTCCTTGCGGAATAAATTACGTATTGTGAAGTTTTGGCGTAGTTTACTTCCGAACCAGTGGCCAAGAAAACGGCGGGTAGCTTTTTGTCTGGGTCACGACAGAAAGTCAAAATAAAACAATATTTCTCTTGTGCCTATTATCAGTCAGGAAATGCTTCGTTATATTATACAGATTGAACGTCCGGCCCCCGTCAATGATTATTGATTTTTATTTATCCTTCCCTAAATTGCTCTCCATGATACGATTATGAATAACGTCCGAATCCGAAACTTTCATTTTCTCTATCTTGCCACTTCTAAAGACGTTATCAAAATCACATTTCTATTTCATTATAGTATAGTAGACCATAGATGAAAAAAAAGTCACAATGTCGCTCTCTATCCGAAAATACACTACATTGAACGCCGTCCTTAAGATAATTAGTTTCAGCAATATTTAGCGACGGTAAAGAGTTTGTGTCAGGATCTCGATCACGAACCAGACTTTGATGGGGATTGCGGCTGTGAAAGTGGGATTGAAGAGGTTTCAGATAGTACCGAAAATGAGAAGAACATAGGAGAGGAGGGAGAAAGCATCGACATGTCATATATGAGTATGGGCGTGTTGAAGTTATTACCATTATTTTGAATTTTTCACAAGAATGCTTAGGAAATGAATTTGAAGTTTTGTTTTTTTGAAGGGGGCGCCACCTATTCTATTTATTTTCACTCGTTTGAAATAGTTATTTTTGTATTTGTTTTAATAAAATTTGCAAGAAATATCAACATGTTGAATATGTAGAATAAAATGAAATAAAGGAAACCTAATTGTTTTCAAATAAATTGTTCAAAGTGTCCTACTTCAGCGAAGATGCAGGCATTCAGTCTTCTAGTCATTGAATCTCGTACCCGCTCAAAAATTATTGGTGTGTTTCTTATTGTTTCACAGGCGTCTACTATTCTTTCTTAGATCTTCTTCGTTCGCTACTGGAGTTTTATAAACTAGTGACTTCAAATGTCCCCAAAAATAATAATCTAGCGGGTTTAGATCTGGGGACCTTGGTGCCCACGCCTGGTTAGGTTCTTCAACAACCCTACCTATCCATCGATTTGGATAGACACTGTTAAGGAAGTCCCTGGCTACAACGCTAAAATGGGCCGGACCCCCATCATGCATAAATCTCATGCGGATACGAATTTCTAATGGAACATTCTGAAGTAGTCCTGGCAATTCATTTTCTAAAAAGTCCCTGTAAGTTGCGCCATCCAGTCGGAACGGAAGAAAGGAAGGACCTATCAAGTAATTATCAATTATTGCCGTCCATACATTTAAAGGAAATTGCGGATTTTCCAGAGCCCAAACATGGTTGTTATGAAAGTTTGTGATAGCATTTCGGGAGAAATTTGCCTCGTCCGTGAGGAGTTCATATCTTAAAAATTGAGGATTTCCAACCAATTTTCTCAAGAACCACTGACACAGTAATGCGTTGGAGGAAGTCTCGTGGCAAAAGAGCTTGTACCCTTTGAATATGGTATAAATAAAATTTTTGATCATGGATAATTCTCCAAACTGTGAATTGAGTAGAATTGGGAGCTTCAGCAATTATTCTTGTACTTGTTTCTGGATTCTTCTCGAGAGCGTTCAAAACAGCTCCTTTCAATTCTGGGGTTCGGACTGCTCGTGGTCTTCCAATGATCTCAGCTGCCCTCTTAAAGCTACCTGTTTCTGCCAAACGACGGTAGAGACTGGTGAATGTTGGAGCTGAAGGCAGTACTTGATTAAGAAATCGCTCCTGGTAAATACGTCTTGCTTCGCGCGCATTGCCATCCGCAAGGCCATAAACGGAATGCATATCGGCTAAATGAGCATGATTGTTTAAATAATCCATTTTTTCAAAATTAGTGTTTCAACAAAACAACAATACGTTTAACTGTCACATAATATGTAATTATCAAAACTAATTACTGAAATGTCAAATTCATTTCCCAAGCATTCTTGTGAAAAATGCAAAATCATGATCTCCTATCACTGTTAATTATTCAAGTGTAACCCTAAGGCTCTTACTCTTTAGACTTCGAATATGTGGGCCTCAGCCATTCACGGTTTGATAAAATTTTGACTGGTCAAGCACTAGAGACCGGTCTCTAGTACTTGCCATGAGGGTGTTTCTCGAAAATGACCGAGAGGGAATTTTGATATGAAATTCGGAAAAAGTAATAATTTCTATTGAGGATGCAGCTTCGCTACCCAGTATGGATTAGCAGGTAGCCCATCACTCTAAAGAGTGCCTGGGACGTTTAAAACGCGAGGGATCGTCTATGGCATAATCAGTGGCTTCCCTGACGAGCGGATTCTCGTGGGCTGTTGCGCAATCAAATACTTTCTGATTGCGTTCTCGAATGATGCTTCTGATGGAAGGCAGATTTAAGTCTTCAAGGATCCGATCGTTCCGCACGTACCACGGAGCGTTCGTTATCATCCGCAGAACTCGCATTTGCGCCCGTTCCAGGATGCCAATGCTAGACCTGCAGATTTGGCCCCAGGCGGCTGAGGCATACAAAATGACAGGCCTGAACATCATCTTGTAAATCATGATTTTGTTTTTTAATGAGAGTTTACTCTTCCTATTGACGAGAGGGTATAGCGCGCAGATTTTGTTGACAATCTTTGTTCTTACAATTTTGACGTGTGGACCCCAGGTGAGCCGGCGATCCACAGTGACTCCCAAGTACTTGACCTGCTCTGACCATTCTATCTCCCTTCCTGAGATAGTCACTCCCCTCTCCGGGTTATTTCTCTTACGTCCCATCGAGATTGCCTGTGTTTTATCAGGATTCAGCCTAATTTTCCACTCCAGATACCACTGCTGGAGGTCGATTAATGCATTTTGCAAATAAACGACCCCCATCAAGTGGTCGGCTGCAGAGGAGAGCAAAGCCGTATCATCGGCGAACAGGGAGATCTTCACATGTTCGCTTCTTGGTATATCGGACGTGTAAAGGGCGTATAATACAGGAGACAGCACTGCCCCCTGAGGAACACCAGCCTCAATTTCTCTCGAATCCGAGAGAGAATTGTCGACCCTGACTTGAAATGTCCTACCTAAGAGATACGATTTTGACCATTCGACCAAACCCAATGGCAAATGAAAATCAATGAGTTTGGCGAGTAGACCTTCGTGCCAAACCCTGTCAAAAGCTTTGCTGATGTCCAGCAAAACTATATGCGCGCTATTGTTGGTGTTCAGTGATGTTATTGTGTCCTCCACCAGCCTCATTACCTGAAGCTCGGTGGAGTGAGCACGTCTGAAACCGAATTGTTCATTAGGTAGGACATTTCTGTCCTCCACTTCTTCATCAAGCCTTTGCAGGACGATCTTTTCAGCCAACTTAGCTGAACTGCAAAGCAGACTGATCGGTCGATAATTTTGCGGGAAGGTCGGGTTTTGTCCCTGTTTTGGAATCATGACCACAATGGCATGCCTCCATCTACGAGGGAATCTCTTAAGGCGCAGAGAGTTGTTTATGATATTTAATAATGATTGCACCTGGTTTTCCGGAAAAAACTTAATCATTCGATTAGTTATTCCATCATAACCAGGTGCTTTTTTGGGGTTGAGCCCCTTGATATAAGCCTTAAGTTCATCCAACGCAGCTGGACGAATGTCATCGTGATTGGGTTCCCTGAGGGTGCGGCGAACCCGATCTTCTAACAAAAGATCACGATCCAAATCATCGTCTGGATGCTCGTTCAATCTTAATTGCCTTTCGAGTCTGCAAAAGCTCGAGCTTTGGATTCGGGGTCGTAGCACAGTCCGGCCTCACCATGAATAGGGGGGAGATCGGTCTTTTTGGTTTTTAAATTTTGGTGAATTTTCCAAAGTTGATCATTATTTTCTAAATTTTGAAGGGTTGTGCCAAATCTTTCATTTCGAAATTCCGATATGTTTTCACGAACCTCCCTATTCAGTTCGTTAGTTCGGATTCTGTCCGCAGGGAACAGACTCCTTTGGTACGCTCTTTTGGCGCGGTTTCTTTCACGAATGAGGTTTTTAATTCTCATTGGAAATTCATCATGGAACTTAGGAGCCGGTTCTCTGCGGGAGGAATCCTCCAAAGCATTTTGATGGTGAGTTCGTAGCGCCACGACCTCATCCAACTCGAGTGGAGAATCTATCCACTCGGAGAGGACGCGTATATCCCAGTTCCAGGTGATGTTCCTCCCAATTCACCTTTGTACACATGCGATCTGATTGGGGCGTAGGATCATTCCCCAGTGATAATATCACCGGGTTGTGATCGGAGCTCAACTCGGAGAGGACGCGTATATCCCAGTTCCAGGTGATGTTCCTGGCCAGGGCAATGTCAAGCACGTCGGGCCTATATGGACCAAAGTGCGTCGGCTCATCTGGGGCCAACACTTGATATTCATGCCTGTCACTATGTTGTCTCAACCGTCTACCACTAACGTTGGTTACACGACTCCATTGTACGTGCTTAGCGTTCAGATCACCCATGACCAGAACAGGTTGATCTGTTTCCATCAGGAGCACATCAGTGCCTCAGGAACTATTTGATTTCGCGGAGGGTTGTAAGCACTGATTAAACGCATAGGACCACTCCTCGTGTTGGAAATTATACCTACAGCTTCAATACCATGAGTATCATCATTGGAAATGCCAAACTGAACATGCGAATAACAACGTTTTACCAAGATGGCAACGCCGCCACCCGGACGTCCAATCCGGTCATTTCTGAGCACTTTGTAGTTAGGAAATCTAACAGGTTCCCCATTAAGATGAGTCTCTTGCAGAAAAGCAACGTCTATGTTGTTTCCTACAAGAAACTCTTGAAACTCGAGTCTATTCTGGAGAAGTCCATTACAATTCCAACTCACTGCTTTGATGAAATTCGGAAGCTGCCGTTCACCCATTAATTGGGATTAAAACCAGTTGGAAACTTTGCAGCAGCTTCTGCGAACTGCGCAAACAACATCGTCATTTGATCTATAAAGTACTAAGAATGTCTTTAGGCGTGGAAATTGGGGCTGTCTGAGAAGGGGGGGCGTCCCGGGCCGCCGCCGCATATGACACTCCCTTCTCGTGTCCTATTTTCGGGGAAATATCTTCGATTCTGCGATTGTGAGGCGGGGTCCACCCTGCGCCTTATTCGTGGGCATCTAGGACACCCACGATAGTTCGCAGTGTGTTCCCCACCGCAGTTCGCGCACCTAGCTTTTTCTTGCCTAGGTTTTCGACATTCTCGTGTGATGTGTTCTTCCCCGCATTTAACACAAGCGGGTGTGGCACAGCAGTTCAGCTGACAGTGGCCGAAACGCTGACAACGATGACACTGTCCCACAGAGGCTCTAGGTCTCTGGGGTTCAGCGGTGATTTGAACATTTAATATGTCAGTGATTTTAAAAATTTCTTTCTGTTCTTTGTTTAAAAGAACAAGGACAAGAGGTAAAGGGGTTTTTTTCAAATCAGACTTGTGCATTCGAGCCACTGAATCCGGGGCAAACCCCCTTTCAGACAGCTCTGCTTTAATGTCTTCGCAAGAAATAAATTCGGGAACGCCTCTCAGGACTACCCGTAATTTTTTGTCCTCAGGGAGGCTGTAAATATGAAATGGGATTTTTTGGTCCCTGAAAACGCTACTTCCTCCTGAAAGTTTCAGGAGAGTCTGGAAAAATTTTAACTCCGTCAAAGACATTCTTAGCGGGTTTAACAAGTTTTATGTTATTGGATTTGAACAACGAAATGACTGTTGTCCACATATTCTTATCCCTAACGGTGATGGGAGGGACATTCTGTCTTTTCAACGTCTGTGGAGTCAGTTCCGTTGGTGGTATATTGGTCACGTCAGTCTGTTCCATCGTCATGTCGTCATTGTTGGAATTTTGGGGGACGTTTGAATCGCAATTTTCGATTGAATTTGGTGAATTTGAAATTTTCGAGAAAATGGTGGAGGACTCAATGTTTCTCACTTGAGCTGATTCAGGTCCTGGAATGACTGACTTTTCGATCGTGGGGACTTGCATATCGCCATCTGACAATTTTGACAGTTCGTGAAATTTATTCGAAATTGGAATGGAATTTGGATTTTTTATAACAGGACTCGTATATACCACTATTCTAGAGCTTCTACGTTGAGGATGAGATATAGAGGGTGGATTCACTTTACCCTTCGGTACTGGAAGTGCCGGGAATGAATCAATTCGGTGCCTTTTGGCTGGAGCTTGGCCGTTTTGGGTATCTGGTGTGGAGATTCTGGATTGTACTAGGGCATTGACTGCAGGGATTTTGATAAGGTCATCGCCAAGAGAGACCAACAAGGCCCCGAGCACCTCCAGGAGATCGGCTCTGTCGAGAGAACCGATCCCTGCAAGCACCGACTC
Source organism: Gonioctena quinquepunctata (assembly GCA_018342105.1). NCBI lineage: Eukaryota > Metazoa > Arthropoda > Insecta > Coleoptera > Chrysomelidae > Gonioctena > Gonioctena quinquepunctata. Next base: position 844,386 of record JAFIRS010000303.1, read on the forward strand.
CTTGTTAGCCAGATCGCACTCACCAGTCGGCCGATCGGAATCCGCTGAGGAGGTGGAATTTCTTGTAATCTCCAATGGTGTGGATGGCTTGAGGGGGGTTATTTCGCCTTCCGTCGTACAAGACGCTGGTTGGCTTCGGAAACACTGATTTTTGCGGGTTTTTTCGGGAGCGAAAAATAGACACAGGCGTACGGTTTATCAGGACCGTACTTTTTTAAAATGCAAAATAATGGTAATAACTCCAGCACTCATCGATCATCAAATAATCGACTTGAAATTTTCGAGTCCAAATATCTGGAAAACGGTTGCTTATAGCGACTTGTAACAGGGATCGCTTTTTTACGTAAATATGATAGAGAAATTGATTTTTCTACTGAACAATGTGCTAGGTACGCTCAAAAAAGTTATGAATCTTCAAAGAAGAAAAAGACGTGTAGGTGGCGCCCCCTACGATTAAGAGCAATAATAACATCAGGTTTGAATTCGCCAAACCTTTCAATACGAATTTTCTTTCAAATAATGTCAGTATTTCGAGAGTTATTTGAAAAAAACTAAAATGAAAATAAAATTTTGACACGCTGTATCTTGGAAACGAAGCGTTTCCGGACAATGCATATTAGAATATTCTGAGGAATAATCTCCTGAAGTTTGTCAAAGTACTTCTGACTCACCCTGTATATATATATATATGTATATATATATATATATGTATATATATATATATACATCTTCGCATCGTACGAACGTTATTGTAGACACTCCTACAATAACGTTCGTACGATGCGAACGCAGAATTCAAATAAAATAATTTTGTTTTAACCTGATGATGACAAATACCATGTCGAAACGTAGATAAGAGAAATTTTATGAATTCACTGAATCAGACCTTTATTCCGATAAATTGAAGAAAATAATATGTGGTCACGAAACTAAAGAAAAAAAAAAAATATATATATATATATATATATTTATTGTTATGTAGTACGTGTAGTACGTGTTAAGTGTTCGAAGAGTTAAAATGAAAATTAAAAATTGAAAAAGCACACAAGTAAATAATTTTTTTTATATATTTAGTAATTTATGCTATGTTATTTTACAGTTTTACTGAAGATTCTACCGTTTTTTCTGAAACCTTATATAATAATAATCGATACAGATGTTCGAAATAAACATGTTTTCATCATTACAAGCAATTGGCTTAATTTATAAAATTATAGAAATCAAAATTTTCTAATATATTTTGGAGCACAAGCAGACAACAAAATGTTAAAGTTAGAACATTCTGTATCTGAAATTAGATCTGAACACAATAGCCAATGAGATGTCAGAAAAGATTGATGCAAAATTATGAATATTGAAAATATGAAAAGCAGAAAACGTCAAAAATGAATTTTTATATATCATGTATACAGTATGAAAGGTATTTAGAAACGATTCGTGAATAAAAACTCTCAGATAAATAAAAATAATGAAAAGTTCAACGAAAAGAGCGAGTAATTCAAAAATTCGGAAAGAAAACAGAGGATGTGTGGTATCAAGGAAAAAAAAATCAACAAGCGAGGGGATTGAAAAAAAATAATTTTGGAAGAACCAACTAAAGAAATTCAAATTTGAAAAATCAGTCATGTTTTCGTTCGAAAAACAGTTATTTGCCGATACAACACAAGGGAATACTATAAAGAACTATAGCTGATAAAAAAAAACCCGATGCAGAACGAATCCTACCTTTTCATTTGAGACATATACCAGTACGAGGCGAAGTCACAGTCGACAAAGGAGCTGCAGTTTCCAGGAACGGAAGAACGATCCGTGACACTGAACATTCTCGTTACAAATAGCCACAGGTACTTTGAACCATGAAAAGTTACTAAACGCAGTGCAATTCAAAATTAAACCTTTGAAAGAACCCTTTTGATAGAAGACTTTCATGAATTAGTATAAAGACCCATAACCAAAATAGGTTACATTTCACTTTATCATCATAACTAATTTTTGATAACATAAGATATTATATGAATATAATATCCAAGAATCTATTTGATAAATCTGCATATTTTCAAATGAAATAACAGTTGATTTCTAATAATTGAATCAGACTACCAGTAAAACTACTTCTCGAGATTCATAGGACGACCGATTGAGATAGCTGAGGTGGGGGAAGGTGACAGAATCAATGGAAAGGTAATCATAGCGGGACATTTGAAATATTATAATAGCCTAGATGTTGAAAATAAGTGTAATAGAAAGATTTGAAATAACAGAAAAAATTTTTGTTGTTGTGATGTCTGATTGTGAAAATAAATAGATAAATAATGAAATAAAACAAACCAATCCCATCATAAAATATATAATTATATATATACATATATATATACATATATATATATATATATACATAAATATACATACCCCATATATAGATTTTCGAGAAGAAAAAAAAAAGTGCAGAGACACACTAGATATTTTTTATTATATATATATATATATATATTTATATATATATATATATATATATTTATAAATATATATATATATATATATATATATATTTATATATACATATATATAATATATATATATATATATATATATATAAAATATATATATAACGACTTTTGTTTGTAGCTGAACACTATTTAAAATGTAAATATTTTTGGGGATAGCATGTTTAATCAAACTTCGTTTTGTTTTGAAAGCTTTGAAATAAGTTTATTTCTTCTTCAGTCCTTGAAAATAGTCATGATGATTGAACATATTTAAAGGAATAAATATTACTTACAGTATCTGAGTATAAGATAATTAACATTCGAAAAATGACAGACAGTAAAGAAAAGTCAAGATGAAGTTTATAAAAGAAAGATGACAGGGTGAAATGATTATAATTTTGTGTAAGAGCCGATTTGTTACGATGAATTATTGAATATAAGGTTTTTTTATTCATTTTGATCATATCTAAGATATTGAATAATATGTTCAATTTGAAACTGTTTTTTATTCATTGAATTTTTTTTTTATTAAACCCTTCTAAAAACATCTTTTCAATAATTATTTCTTTAGTTAAGATGAAATATTTGAGAATCAATTGAATGTCCTGTACTATTTACATGTTGATAAA